>JAASFV010001132.1:0-10956 GCA_023334015.1 Globisporangium paddicum
CATATTGCTCTGTTATAAACAGGCAATTAGATCACAGGAACTGCTGATCCCTTCTATCACGAGTTTTTGTTGAAGTCGTGTAACACACGCTTCCTCACTCTGTGTATCGTACTGAGTAACTCGGGATCACCCAGTTACAGAAGGCACCCACACCATGACCGATCCGCCGCCCGAGTGCCGCTTCTCCACGATCTTGACTGGATGCTTCGAATTGTGCCAATAGCTCTTCAACCCATCGGGACCATCCAAGCTCCACCTCTTTTCGTCAGAAAAGATCACTGTGGCCCACTGCTCGCTCGTCCAGGTCGCTTTGTCACGCGCCCACAGAAGACGGGTACGCTGGTGCCGCGTATTCATCTGAGTTGACTGCTTCATCTTCTTCCATTCCATATATGGGTGGTTGTGCAAGACGCGCTGAACTGTGCGGGTGCTGAACTCTGTTTTGTTGTGTGCGCTGGCATCTCCTGCGCTTTTATTACTCTTCGTTACGAAGCGAATGAGCTGGGGCGTCCACCATTCAGCCACTTTCTTGGGCCTCCCTGGTCGCATTTTTGCTTTTTCGCCGCGCTTTCCGCTTATAACATGACTGACACTTACTTTGCTTTGCTTGACACATTGTGCGATTTCCATGGACGCAACACCTGCAGCATAAAGCTCTTGAATGACCCGCACTTCGGCCTCAGACAGGTCTTGACCCCTTTCCATCTCAAAACGCTTGTTTTGCAATGAAAACAATATGCGGTCGAAAGCACACAATGTGTTTTATCTATTTTACCAGTCCGAGCAAAATATTTCCCAGAATTATTATTTTAAAATCAATCTGACCGAGCCATCAAAACCCATTTTCACCTCTGATAATGAGTAAAGTGCTTGTTTGTGTAGACGATCGCAGACTTGATGCTCGAAGATTTTGGCACTTGTTTGCCTCTTTGATCATGTTTATTTGAGCCATCTTTTGGTGCTGAAGATGCAATAGTTTTTGAAAAAATCAAAAAAATCGTCAGTTTCTATGCTTTTGGTGGGCACTTTATGTCTATAAAATGAGCCACCGGATTTTGTCTCTTTTATCAAGTCGTATCGTGTCTTCAGTAACAGAAAGTGTTTATCTGCCAAAGAGACTCTTATAAAAACAGATTAACTCTTATAGAAACGGATTACGGTATGCCAGTTTACTTGCAGCTGCTGACAGTCAGCAAATCCTGATCACATGCAGACATTCGATGCACCGTTTGCGTTGGTCTCAAAACGGACGATATTTCTAAATCGGTAAGATATTTTGTCCAAACTTTAAAAAATGTGCTCAGAATAACAGTAAATATCGTCCATCAAGGATTTTAAATCGGCACAATATTTTGCCCAAATTAAAGATTGCGCAGACTAAATTTCGTCCGTCAAGGGTTCTATTATAACTTCGAAGCCACGCCTCTGCCACAACACACTTCCTATTCAAATAATATTTGAAATGTGATATTTAAATGTGAGCCCCCAATACTGTATGAGGACTGCCTTGGTAAGAATATACTTAGGATACCCTTTTATATGTCAATTATATTTGGTATATTTGAGTTTCCGCTTTTGACATGGGTCGTGTAACAGGGTGTTTAAGAAACCATTTAGTAAAGGCAAGATCATAAAGTATTGTATCAGCCTCCATTTTTGTTTTAAAATGTTTCGGTATTGATTAGACAAGTATAAAAATAAGATGCAGTTGACCTTTTGCGTCAAAGGAATGTATCCATTTTTTTCTAAGCCAACCAGCGCTCTTGAATCCTCTATACTGTCTTTCTATTGGCCGAAAAGACGTTTATTTGCTAAAAACTGCGAAAAAGCTTCGTTCTTCCTGCAATCTCTATGTCGGGCGTCCTTGCGGGAGAAGCGGAGAGGAGAACGAGAGCGAACGAACGCTCCTACTGGCTGCGTGGGTGTGGGCGGGCGAGTGTGGGGGTGTGGGAGCAGGGGGCATTCTCCAAAGTCTCCCCGCGCCAAGCAGCCAACGCCATGTACGTCCATCCGGCGGCTCGCTTCTTCAAATCACGGCGATCATGCCTTCCGTCTTACTGGATGCCTGCCCCCTGCCATGGCGTATTTTCTGTGCCTTGCATTACCAGCTGGGAGCGCAGCAGCCGATTGATTCATTCGCCTGCGTACTCGCATTCGCACAATATCGCAGCGAGACGCATCCGGAGAACAGCCACCGACCACCAGCTGGAGAGAGCGAGTGTGCAACGAGGTTTGGGGCTCGTGTGCGCCATCTTGTTTAGCAACCACCCGCCCGCCTTCTTCGCACTGACTGTGTACGTCGCCCGCCCGCTTTGTCTCGTGACTGACTGACTGAGTGACTGAAGAACGTTAACGTTACGCGTCTTTGAGCAGGGAGCGACACACGCGCCGACACGGCTTTTGCGCATCGAGAGAGAAGAGCGAACGCTGATTTGTTTTTGTGCGTTTCTCTGCGTCACTTGACTGTGCGTGAACGACGTTAGCACGCGAGCCGATCATGACGCAGACGTTATACGAATACGGCCAACGGCTAGCGCCGTCGTCGTCCTATTCGGTGCGATTCACCGCTGCAGACGACAAGGAGAACAACAACTACAATTCGCAACGCGGCGGGCGCAAGCCGCTCGAGAAGAGCAAGCTGTCGGTGGTCGGCAAGAGTCTGCACCCGAAGAAATACCTGCCGCAGTTCCCTGCCGACAACACGGAGTTCTACCCGAACATCTGGACCGCGCCGCCGACGTCTGCCGCACGCAACCAGGAGAGCGTGCTCAAGTTCATCGACATCAGTCAGGTCGCGTATGTCGTCACGACGATCGATTTCAAAGAAGGCTACGAGTCCACGAGCGACTTTGAGCTCGTCAACATCTGGACCATGGAAGCGGTCTCGGCCTTGTCGACCAACAGCATGAGCGTCGAGGCGGCCCGGTCGGACCGGTACATGAGCAACCTCACCAACATCTCGGAGGACGCCGACGAGGACGTCGACGTGCGCTCACCGACCCAGTTATCTAGCTCGATGGAGTTTATGCCGCTGTCCAATTCACAGGAACTGAATTCTTCGCATCGCGGCCAGCGCAACCAGAGCCGGCGACTGCGACAGGGGATCTCCGAGGAAGACCTGGAGCAGGTGGCGAGCCTCCCAGTGCGACCACCGCTTAAGCGAGGCGACAGCATTGTGTTCTCGCCCGTGCTTGCCGTGAACAACGAAGTCGAGCGCAGCTGGCAGGCGCGGTTCCTGCTGGGCATCCACGAGCCCGTGCGCCATGCGCTCTTCGTGATCGACCGCTTTCTCGAGCGCATCCAGAGTCTCCAGTCGCCCACTGAGTGGAATGTGAACGAGTTTTTTCTTTGGTTCAAGACGCACTTTGTCGAGTTTGTGAAAAACCAGCACGACGTCAAGACCAAGGTTTTGATGCCGCTGCTGCGCGTGGACTACCAGGTGAAGCGTGACATCCTGGTGTGTTACGACCGGATCTTCCAGGTACTCAACACGATCGTAGCGCAGGAGGACTGTATCGTCTTCTCGGCGGCGTCGGCCTCAAGCTCCTGGCAGGACCAGCTCTTCATGCTCCAGAGCGATATCCGCAAGCTCAGTCTGCTCATCAATTCGATCCTGACTGCTGAAGAGAAAGTGCTAAGTCCACTGCTCGAGCGCACTTTCTCCGAGCCCAACTTCCAGCGCTACGTCGTGCCGCGGATATTCCGCGCGAGCAAACCCAAGCGCGTCGTGATCCCGTGGATTGTCGAGCGATGCCGGGTCTGGGGCGGCGACAAAGCGGCACAGGCGTACAAGGATGAGCTGCCGTTTACCGCGCGGTTCCTCTACGACCGCATGTGGCTGCCGTACTTTGTGAGCCACGTCGCACAGGCCATGAAGCACCTGGACACCGAGATGACCGGCATGGTCGCCGACACCTCGGACTCCTCCTGGTTCACCTGCACGATCATGTAGATACCCCTTCTTGCTTTGCAAGGAAATACGCAAACAATCCATACGATCTCGTGGAGTATTTAAGAGAGAAGGCGGAAAGTATGAGGAATAACAAGAGTGGCAAGTTTATATTTTTTTTATTAGAGAGAAGCGTTAACGAAAAAATGAATGGTACATTCTCGTTCAGCTTTTATGTTCTCTCCATCCACAGAATGGGCAGAAGAGCGGGCTCAAAAACTCGAGCTGCCGTCGCGCGTGCTGTAGCTGCTGGTGCTTGGCATGGAGCTCCTTCGTGGCCTCAAGGACCAACGCACACTCGCTCTTCTCGCGGACCTGGCGCTGCTTGTGCATCTGCAGCGTCGCGATCTCCTCTTTGAGCGACCGCAGCAGCTCTTCGTTGGCAAATTCTGACTGTAGATCGCCCTGAAAGACGTGGAAAACGCGCCGGCAGTCGCCACAAATGCCGTACTCGGCCAGCGAGTCGCTCCAGCCGCTTGTTTCACCAGAAGTGTGGGAAAATGGCTCAAGCTCTTGAATTTCTTGCCGAGATATCACCATTTCTTCAAACCGGAGCTGCTGCTGGATTTCATCGAGTCGCTTATCAGTGTTCAAGCGGTGGGATCTGCTTACCGAGAGCACATAAAGCTGCTTTGTGACGCTGTCGATCGCCACGACAACCACAAGCTGCTGCTGCTCTGTGTGTTTGAGCGTCAACAATGATCCGAGTTGGACCTAGGCATACAAGTACATACAGCACCCAGTCTCTGTATATAAGAAGCCTCTCTAGCAGTTCATGCACGGGCAGTAAAGAAATAACCAAGAGTCAACCTGGAAGGCGTGTTTTTCTATCAAGAGCCACGCCGGTCGCTGCGGCCGAGCACACAGCCTACAAATGGGGACTTGAGCCTCTTTCTCGTCGCCTGGCGCTTCATTCCACGAGAAGCAAATGCAGCACTGCCAGCGAGCAACAAAGTCAGCAGTGGTGGATACGTTCTCAGTCGGGAAGATGCCGAAGAAGACCACACGCATGTTGATGAGATGGGAACGAAAGGACGCAATTGAGTGATGCTGAAGTTTTCAGCAGGAAGGTGTGTCTGCTTAAATTACAGGTATAGTCACAAAGGTATTCAAAATAACAGTAGCAGCGTGTGCGACATGGTACAGAGCTACTTACAAATGATTACCTGTATAAATATATATTTTATCAATTTATTATACATCCATGTATGATAATATCTAGCGTTAGAATAGAGAAAGCTTGATATGATTAGCAATATTTAACTTTAGAAAGTATAGCCTTTATAAACCGATTTAAATGATCATGATACCGGATATCGATTTCAACAGACTAGAGAAAGGTGTGACAGCTAGAAAGGTGCGCATGGAGCGATGAACACCGTCGCCGCGACACCAGCAGCTCCGCCGCAGGACTCACCACCAGACGCCGCTGCTCCACCTGTAGCCCCACTTGAGCCTGCTTCACTCGACGCCGCTCCTCTCATACCTATCGTGCTCGTCGGCAAGGATGGCCAGCCTGTGAGAGAGTGGATCGATACGCTCCTCATGGCCGCAGTCATCGCGAAGGACAAGCAGCAACAGCCGAGCGGTGATGGTGCCGAGCTCGCAACTACAGCAGAAACGCAGCCAGACTCTGCAGCAACTGCACCAGCAACGTCAGCAGCTATGACCGAAAATGCACCTATGATCGGATCCGCTGGGGACAAAGCCTCTGTTCCCACCGCAGTCACAGCGTCAGAAGATCTCAACTCAATCAAGGGCGAGCAAAAACGACCACAGCAGCAACAGCAAGACAACACTGCAACCCCAAGCGGTGATGACAAGAATATATCTGAAAGTGCCAAGGAGGAATTGGAGCCCGGCACTAATAACGGACAAGAAAACCCAGACGCAGAAGAAGTGGCGGAGCAGCAAATCGAGAGAAGCGATGGCGACGCAGACGCGAAGCGCTACCGCCGGCGACGCTGCGAAGTGGCCGGGTGCTCCAAATTTGCGCGCTTTAACAATGCGTGCTCTGGCCACGGCGGCCGGCGGCTCTGCTCGCACGCCGGGTGCACGCGCGTGGCGCAGTTCGGTCACAAGTGCAGCGCGCACGGCGGCGTCAAGCTCTGCAGCGCCGACGGCTGTTCACGCGCGGTCCAGTCGCGTGGTTGCTGCAAGACCCACGGCGGCGGCGTACGCTGTCAGACGAGCGGCTGCGAGAAAGGTGCGATCTCTAAGGGCCACTGCCGGTCTCATGGCGGCGGCTCGCGCTGCGCCGAGAGTGGGTGTCAGAAGTGGGCACAGCGCCACGGCTTTTGCGTGCGCCACTCCAAGGGCGAGGACGAAAATGGGGCCAGTAGATCAGGCGGTGGTGGTGAAGACGACGGCAAGAAGGTGGAGGCGTGACGAAGCTCGCACTGGCAACCACGAAATGACAAGAGCCAACAAAGCTAGCGCCCAATTAACAGGAGTTTGTACAGCAGCAGCAGAAATTGTGACTCAATAACTTGTAGTTAGAGCTATAGCTCCCCGTGTCTCGTGGCTATGAATGCCATGCTCAGTCCAAAGCAAAGCCCTCGTGGCCTACACGGAATGGCTGAGCGCGATCGCTTCAGTACTCTTTGGTATTCCGCACAGCATCGAGTCATCGAAACCGGTTAAAACGGTGTTCCATGCCCCTATTTTTGCCATTTTGGCCAATTTGAAGCGAAATGGACCTGTCTGCGCTGACTCCGGCGACTGCTGCGGGCTTTGCGTCGCAGTGCGTGACCAGCGTGCAACTCCCGCTGTACGCGCCCAGCTCCATCCACACACTCGAGTCATTCGAGCGCCACCGCCTTACAGGTAGATCCGATGCTGTGGCCTTTGTAGCGTCTGGCTGTATTGCGTAGCTCTTCGCACACACGACTGTATGGACATTTGCTCAATATGTATGGTGGTTTGTGCGCGCCATCCAGTGGTCGACATCGCGTGCAAAGACGTCCACAGCGGCTGCTACTCGGGGAGCGAGCACGCGCGACAGAGTGTGGAGCTCAAGTTCGGCGACTTTGTGGCTTTCTACCAGGCGTCGTTTGCTGGTCGCTCCCACTGGCTCCAGGGCGTCGACGACCTCGAGTTCTACTTGTGTCAGTGTCCGATCGCAGTCTTCCGCCCCGATGCGACGTACACCGAGCCAGTCTTGCCCGGGATCATGGACGACTTCACCATGTAAGTCACGCCCACAACAACATCAACAGCATTGTATCTGGGTCCACACTAAACCGAATGTCTCGGTGCGTTCCTGTCCATTCATTTTCCACAAGTGCAGCCCCGAGTCTCTCTTAGCCGACTCTCACTCGCTGAGCCAAGTAAACCTGTGGATGGCTGTGCACGCGAGCCGCACGAGCCTGCACTACGACGCCTACCGCAACGTGCTGGTGGTGCTCTACGGGCGCAAGACCGTGACGCTCTACGCGCCGTCCGAGGGCGGCAAGCTCTACGCGTTCCCCGTGCACTCTAAGTCGGCCAACCACAGCCAAGTGGACGTGAGCCACCCAAACCTCACTTGTCACCCACGATTCGCGGATGCCAAGCCGCACATGCGGGTCGTGCTGGACGCCGGCGACGCGCTCTTCATCCCCGAGGGCTGGTGGCACCAGGTCGACTCGGACGCGTTCACGATCGCTATCAACTTTTGGTTTGACGGGCTGCAAAAGCAGCTGATCAAGGAGCCACTGGTGACGCCCTACTACGCGCGCGTGCTCATGCAGGACCTGCTGAGGTGTGAGACCGAAGGGTACCTTAACGGGCTTCGTGCAAGTGCCATAGTGAAACAGCACGAGCGACAACGTCTACCAGGAGCAATAGTAGGCGACATTGTGCAGCAAGTTCTCCAAGCGTCGAGTCAACAAGAGAAAGAGCAGATTTTCATCGCGAGTGAGCAGAATGTTTCGGAATTTGAGCTCTTGCAGCGAAGTTTAGCGGCTCTGCACGCCCCAGAGTGGTGTCTGCTGCTGGAGAACGCCAGCGACGATTTTGTAGCGTTGCTCACCACATTTTGGGACTGGATGGCAACAACGCCGCAAAGAGCAGTGCAGCATCAAGAAGAAGAGCTCGTGAGCGTCGTGTTCAGCGCATTCTCTGATGGTGGCGAGCAGATTCGCAGCCAGCTGCTCGCCAAGAAAGACGCGTTCAACAAGAAGCTTTGTGCGCGAGTGATGCTCGACACCTTTGGCCTAGGCTAGCTGAAGGCAGCCAACCGACACGGTGAGTCGAAAGTCCAGTCATATTATCTAGTTTATCATTTATCTATATGATAACTTGCTTATACTTCTCTTTCCAGATAGCTGCGATCGTCTCGGCGAGGCGCTTGACGATCGAGTACTGCATGGTCGTCACCTGCTTGCGCGGACTCGTGTCGAGCACGCAGAGCGACGCAATGTGCACGCCCGTGGGCGAGAGGATGGGGAAGCCGAAGTAAAAGCGGACATTCCCGTCCCCGACCACGCCCTGCAGGTTCCGGAATCGAAAGTCCAGCACAGCGTCGCGCACGAGGAACGGCCTCTTGCCCTGGGCCGTGAGCGCAAACGCGCAGATCGTTTGTGACCGCTGTGTGAGTACGCCGCAGTTGCCAACGGAGCTGTCAGGGCGGCAGGCCACCGACCGCTGGAGGTCGCCCTGGATGATAGACACAAAGGCCGTGAGCGCGTCGAGCTCCTTGGCTGCGAGCTCGCAGATGAGCTTCATCTCGTCTGTGTTCACGTCGCGCTCTCCAAGGTCGTACTGCAGCAGGCACTTGGCGCGCTCGCTCTCAGTCGCAATCTGCGGAGCGACCAATGGCGTCTCCGTCTCTTCATCGTACAAGACTGGGTACTCGCGCACGCCGTCGGCCTCGGCGAAGACACAGTCTTCGAGCGCGAGCTCGGGCACGCTCACGTCAAAGCACTGCTGCACGAGGAGTTGCTGATGTATGAGTTCTATTCGGAGAGCTTGCTGAACCGGATCGTTGCTGCTGTCGAGAGCGATGGTCTCGATGGACTGAAAGCGGTTGTCGTGCGCCCAATCGTGGTCGCAATGGAGCGCCAGCTGGGTGTGTGTGTGGTGTTGCTTGATGATGTCGACTGAGCGCGGGTTCAACTGCGCGAGCAATGTGAATACGGCATCGCGCGAGCTCTTGCTCTTGGTGGTGGCGCGCAGTGCGTCGGCGAGGTTGAGCATGAGTTGGGATTTCGAGCACTGGGCAACCCACTTGGTCGCGGCGTCAGCGAAGTTCGTGAGCAGCGCCGGGTCGGGCCACTTGTTGACAAGGCTCATGCAAGGCGCACAGGCGCGCACGAAGCGGATTACGTACATATCACGCTCACGCTCAATGACACGCGAGCAGGGCTCACAGGTCCAGAGTCCGCAGACGTGGCACAGAAGCGCCTTCCAAGTCGCGTTGAAGTCGCGTGCGCAGTGCCGGCAGCGTGATGGTTCGTCCTTCGATGTGAACACAAGCACCTGGAAACCAACGCTGCGGCGCCGCACGACGAGCTGCTGGCGTGAAAGCCGCTTGAACACCGGGTGATCGGCCGTCATTCTTGGAATTGAGAGATTTGTGGTGGGGAGGGGCAGTAGCTCGCTTTCAGGCTAACGTGGCGCAGCAACATAAACACACGCGGCGGTTATCTTTATCTTTAGTTATTCATGATGCGATGTGGCGAATTGAAAGCAAGATGGCTACCTTTCAATGAGGTGGCTACATTTGTGGAGTTGTTTCAGGTGACCAGCTCCCGCTTTCGGTGCAAAACTTGGTCGCCACACGAACCTCGGCACCGACCGTAGCAGCCTCGTCCGAGTGGTAATAATAAAAGCGCATGAAATCTATAAGCTTCCATCAGTTTTCAGTCCTTATGCTGTGAGCGAAGCGTTTGGGGATCGCCTGGGCGAACGCGCGCGCCCAGTCGCCGTGGTTGGCGACCTCGTTGAGCGCGATGAGCACCGAGTCGATGTTAAGCACGTGTTTGCGCACTGCCAGATATTCCTGCAAAGGCAGTCGCGCTGTGTGGTAGGTCAGTGCACCAGCCTTCTCGAAACTCTGGCCCTGAAATTTTAGAACAGTCAACGACAGCCAGTCATTCAGTATCAGCATCATCACTCACGGACCATAATCTCCACATCTGAGTCAGACTTTGCAGTTTACCTTGCGCACGGAGCGGTCCACGATGCCGCCCACAACGTACACAAGCGCTGGATTTACAGTCATCAGTACGTTTTCCGAGTCTGGGGACAGGTACACGACCTCTTGTGACGCAAAAAGTTCCTGCACGGGCTCTTCGTGGCACGTGATCTACAATCATAGGTGGAGTGAGACTGTGAGTGCTGTTCCATTATCCTTAGTAGCAGCATGCCAGCAAACGTACTTTCCAGTTGCCCATGCCGTGCTGGTCACAGAGTGTTGCGATGTCGCCCATGCAGGACACGACATGCAGCGAAATGAGCTGGTCTAGGGGACACTTCTTGAGGTAGCCGTAGACGCAGCCGAGCTGCTTGAGGATGCTGTGGCACTCGCGCGGCGTCTGCGCTGCCGCAAAGCCCAGGTCTACGGCGACACGCAGGCCAGCCGCTTTGCTGTCGTCCAGCTTTTGCTACAAGTGTGGTCAGCCTTACAAGGTCAGCACACTGTGTATGTGTCAACCTCAGCCAGTCTCAGGGCAATGTGAATCTAATACCCTGACGTACGTATTGCTCCACGCGCTGCATCTTGATGCGCTCCATCTGCTCGCGCTTCTGTTCTGCTGTCATCTCCTGCTGCTGCTCAGTGCGCACTTTGGCGCGCTCGTGCTTCTTGACGACGAGCTGCTGGTCCTTCTTGGTGCGTCGGCTCGAGCGCTTGGCGGCTTTGCGCTTCTCCTTCGTGGGCTTTGGCGGCTTCTGTGTGGTGCGGAGGACTACATCATGACCGCAGGTGCTTGTTCTGTCTGTTTCTTGTGATCGGATGTGCTGCCACGCACCAGCGGCTCCGAGAAGAGCGCTCAAGACGACGACACTGGCGAGCGCCAGCGGCC
>JAASFV010001133.1:0-10953 GCA_023334015.1 Globisporangium paddicum
AAAGACGCCGGTAAGTGTTTGAGACAGTGCGTGGCTCTCGTCTATATTGCGTGTGATTGAAATCTCAAAACTTCCAGTCCAATCTGCATACATATATTGGCGCCCCTGCGTGTGAGGAGACCTATTGTGCTGTGCATTCCATATAGTAGGCGGTTGACTATTGGTCTTGAGCTAAACAACTCGATTGAACCGCCGTCCTCGAGTCGTCTCGGGTAGTCTCCGGCTGTCCGGAGTCTTCTTGGAGTTGACGTGAATCCCGGGTGATACCAACTATCACCCGAAAGGTCTTGGATTCAGACCGAAAAAAACGAAAGGATTAACTGTATATTTGTGTATCAGTGTATTTCCTAATTAGTCTGGAAATTCAAGTGGCACTCAGGGTTACACGAGAGTATTGCTTAGATCAAAAGAACTAAAGGATACACAGTGTGAGGTATTGACCAAATCTCGGACATCCAGATAGAGCCCCGCCCCTTGGCTTGAACTCTGGAAGTCCCCAAATCTATTGCTACAAAAAGATTCACGGTACGCGCCATCAGGAAGTGCCCAAAAGCGCATCCCCTTCGTCACACGGAACTCCCGCAAACGCTCACGTGTATTCGCTCTCTTGAGCGCAAGATCGCAACTGAACATGCAAGGCAAACAACTTACATGCATTATCATTCTCCGCCACTCGTCCTTCCACCTGCTCGCTCAGGCCCCGATCCCACGACCAACGACCTGACCCAGGGAGCAGCGTGTCTGGGAAGAGACTGGAAGCTGCCTGGTTCGTGTTTGCCACAGCGGCAGGTGTCTCCAACAACGCTCTCATTAGCACATCGCGCACGACGAACGGGTACGGTGAGTTATTCACATGAAGTAGCTTAACCGTGAACAGCATGCTGTGGATCGAGCACAGCTGGATCAGACTGTGCTCGATACCGTTGATGAGCTTACACTTGAAGACAAAGACATAAGTTACTGATATGAATACAAGTCGCTTCCACAAAAAGAACCCATAGAAGACGGTTTCTATCAAATACAGAGCGGCCCTTTATTTGGCAGAATCCGATAGATCTCCGCAACTGCAACATGCCTCTCTCATTCTTCCAAACGAGAAAGCGGGAAGACCAGAACACAAGACGTATCGATGGCCGCCACGAAGCAGCAGGTGCTGGAGCTCTACCGCCAGGTGCTGCGCGTCGCGCGCGCCTTCCCCGAGCGCAGCATGGGCGCCAAGCTGCACTACAACACGCGCGAGCTCATCCGCCTGCGCCGCGGCGAGGAGAGCGCCACCAAGATCCAGCAGTTCCTGCAGGAGGGCTATGACACGCTGCGCATGTACCAGGCGCTGCAGGAGGAGCCCACGCTGCTCACGGCCATCACGAGAAAGAAGGAGCAGGAGCACGCAGTCCAGCAGCAGCATCTCCACGACCAGCAGCGGCAGCATGAGTCGCGAGCAGAATAAGGTGGCGTCACAAGCTTCCAGGGGGTGGAAACAAATATATGAAGATCTGCACTCGCGGGAGGGGAAAGCAAGACGAAGAGATGGGTGTACTATGGTGAGAACGCAATGTGAGTGGGTTTTATATTATTGCAGAGCGCACGCGCGGCTTTTGTTGAGCAGCGCGAGCTTCTCCTCCTCGAGCGCGCGCAGCCGGCGCTGGAGCTCTTCGCGTTCCTTCGTGTCGCCAGCCATTCGTTGCTTCAGCAGCTACATGTAACGAGCGAATTCGGAGACCAGCAGCACATGTCGACCAAGCGATAGCCAACAGTCAGCGTTAAATCAGGTAACTATGTGCACGTGAAGCTATAAATTTAAACAAGTACCTCGATGGCCTGGTCGGTCTTGCGCGTCGCCTGCTGCAGGTCGCCCATGAACGCCTCTTTGCCCTGCAGTTGGCCCTCCAGCTGCGTCGTGAGCTGCATGAGCTGGCTGTTCTGCTCCTCACGCCGCTGTAGCTCCGCCCTCAGCAGCTCGCGCTCGTGCTCGTGTCGTGTGTCCAGCGCGCTCTTCTCGTGCTGCAGCTCCAGGTCGTGAAGCTTCGACTGCGCGCGCTCGCGCTCCAGCGCCTGCGCTGCCTGTTGGGCCGCAGCCACAGCCATGGAGGCTTTCACCTCAAGCTCTTCGGCTGCACAACGAGCTCGCTCGAGCTCCTCGGCGTCCAGCTCAGCTGCGTAGCTCTTTGTGTCGGCTTCGTACGCTTTCGCCTCGCTCACTAGTGCTGTGGAGACTGCGATTGCTGTGGGTGGCGGAGGTGCTGTCACTGCTGGTGACGAGATGAACGTGAACTCGAGCGTCTTGGTGTCGATCTGGTCCAGCAGCTCGTCCGTGACCAGGAGCTTGATGACCTACGAGGCACCAACAGCATTATTATTCGTACAAGAGCACCACGGCTGCCATTCTTATAGCTATAGTCACGTACGTTGGTGTGCTCAATCGGCAGGAGGTAGCTCTCGGTGGCGGGTGTGAGCTGGTACTGAACGCGCGCGTTGCGCAGCGGGCGTCGCGGCCGCGCGTCCTGCATGCGCACGAGGAGCCACACGAACGCGCCTCTCATGCTCTGGAGCTCTTCGTCGTCCCTGGTGTCTCGTGGTGTATATTGCACCTCTGTATCAAAACCGCCAGGGTCGTGATCAAACTCGCCGATATCCCGGCCACTCGCCCTCTCTGCTCGCAGGAAGCCGTTCGGCTGCTGGCGCTCGATCAGCGGTGGCCGCATCGCGATTGCCAGATGCACGTGCACGTGGCCAAGTGTGTCGTTCTCAGTCTCAGCTCTGGGGCTCGGAGCGGTGCTTATGCTGTGACGAGTGACTACCGCGATGTCCGTCTCCACGTCAAACCTGCAGAACCACAGCAGTAGTATTAGGATTTCCCAAGCAGCTCCTTCGCTAGTAGCCACCTACAGAGACGCACATGAACCGCAGTGGCCGCAGGAAGACCTCAGCGGATCCCAGGATCGCAGGCCTGCTCGCCAGCGAGTCGCTCTCGTCGCCATCTTGCATGCTGAAGTGAGCCAAGAGACGTCGCCTGAGTCAAAAATTTATTATATAACTAAACTGAAGAGAGTGAGAGAGAGAAAAAAAAAAAACGTGTGCACCATGCAGAGCTCTTCTCTACAGGTCGCTGGGCGGCGCCGAGCCTGTGAACGAGAAGGAGCGCGCGAAGGAGCCAAACGTCGTTGAGTGCACGCGCCGCTTCTGCGGCGAACTCGTGACGCCGCGAAAGTACCGCGGCGGCAGCGCTGACGAGCTCTCATTTGCCGCGTCGTGGGTTTCAGCGGCGGCTTCGAATGACGCCTGGTCGTCGACGTGGCTCGCGTCCACCTTTCCCAGTTGCGTCGACAGGGTTGGTCGCTTCTTCACCTGCTTCGCGTCATTCTGCTGCTGCTGTTGCTGCGGCGAGCCGATGCGCCACTCGAATTTGTCGACCCGTCCTGGGGAGTCTTTGACGACCTGCACCACGACAGCGACCTTGTCGAACGCGTCGGCGGGCGACATGGAGCGACTCGAGTAGCCGGAGAGCTGCTGCTGCTGGGGCGTGAAGTGCTGCTCTGCGGCCTGGGACGGCGATGGGGACGAGAGACTTCGGCGCAGCGGCGTTCGGAACGTCGCTCGCAGAGCTTCTTCTTCGTGGACGCCGTTGATCTCATGGTGATGGTCGTCGCTGATACTCCGGAAGCCAGCGAAGGGCAGGAGAGTCACTGGCGTCTGTGCTCGAGAGTCCAGCACAGTCGCAGCCTTCTGCTCGTCGTCGTGACCGTCGTCCATGGCCTTCGACGCGATCATTTCAAGTGCGACAGTGTGTAATTGCGTCGCGTCAGTGTCGACGACGATCTCCTCCTTGATGCGCACTTCGTTGGATGGCGTTGCGCTTGGAATTGGTGGTTGGTAGTTCTCGCCACTCGCAGTCGCATCACGCATACCGCTGGTGTGTTGTTGGTGGTAGCTGTTGCTACCTGTCGCTGCCTGGTCTTCTTGTTTATAAGGAGTCGCGTTGCTGGTGCCGAATGCGAAGGGCTGCGTGCGCTCGCCAAACGTGCGACGATGCGCGCGGCGCTTCTGCGGAGAGCTCGAGCCGCCGCCTGCAAAGTACTTGGGCGGCATGTTGAAGATCGACGACGACGACAGCGCCGAGGACGCAATTGCCTGCTTGAGCAGCACGAGGCGCTGTTGCTGGTCCGTAATGTTGTCGCCACTGCTCTGCGCGTGGAGAAAGTGGCGCGCCGTGAGCTCGGCCCGGATCATGCGCTGCTGCTGGTTCATCTGATCATGTTCGCCATTCCGCAGCTGTGCGTACAGGAGCTCGTCGCTCGTGTTCGCGAAGTGCGCCGTGAGTAATTCCTCCGACTCACTCAGCAGCATCTGCTCAATGTCCACGAAGCCGCCGGCGAGGTCCTTCTCGACCAGCTCAGACGCCTGGAAGCACGTCGAGTAGAACGCGCCGCCGAACTCCTCCTCCATGCGCCGGTCCAGCATGGCGCTCGGCCGGAACACGTCACCGTCCTGTTCGTTCTCGTGTTGCTGGTCCAGGCCGTCCATGTCCACGTCCGTGTCGTCCAGCGCTTCGAGCGCGCACATGTCGTCGTCCAGCGTCATGTGGAGCTCGTCGTCGTCCAGCAGCGCATGGTGGTGCGCCATCGCTCGCTCACGTGGTATATGCGGAGCTGGCCTTCTGATATAAATACACGGCGTCACCAAGCGAGCGACACGAGCGCAGCTGTTCAATATGGCCACCTTCGTGTGTTATGTGAGCACGCTTTCCCTTTTGCAGCCAGCCTGTCAAACCCAGCGGTATTTGGAGCAATACCCTCGGTTGAGTGGCGTGGATGTAAGAAGTTCATCAGTTTAATCAATATTTATAAAACACTGACTTGGACTTTGTAAATGAATGCTAAATATTGATATGGAAGGTGGGTTTCCATCAATCACTAATTGACATAAGGTCACTATAATGAGGCAGAAAAAGTGCAACTTTATTCTAGGAAACCTTTTTCAAATGCATATTTGACACTATCCTCCTTTACAGACTCCCGCACTGTATTTTCTACCAGAACAAAGCAGCTCACTTAACCTGTTTATTATAGAAACAGGCTAATCAAATACTTCACACACATGCTGAGTTCACATTCACTTCCTCCTCTCATAACGCGTGACGGGTAGAACCCGTTTCGCCTTCCGACCCGAACCCATTTCCAGCCATTGACAACGCTTCAGAGACGTTTGATTGGCGCTGGGAAGAGCTCCGATCGCAATTGCTGGCAACGGAAGCGGCGCATTGAGCTGCTCGAGTCGCGATGGTGTTCATGAAGAAAGGCGGCAATATGAAGGTCGGCGGCGGCGGCCGTGGCGGTGGACGAGGTGGTGGACGCGGCGGTGGACGTGGTGGCGGACGTGGCGGCGGACGCGGAGGCTTTAGCGGTGGCGCTACTGGCGGACGTGGTGGCGGCGGCCGCGACGCTGCGCCCAAGGCCGTCGTGGTGCGCTCGTCGTCCGCGAGCGGCAAGAACCCGTTCGACGTGCGCGGCAACACGAAGACCAAGTACGAGGTGATCGGCAAGCGCGTGAAGGGCCAGGGCCGCAACGTGGCCGAGGCTCGCGCCGAGGCCGAGAGCAAGCGCAAGAAGACGCTTGGCGCGCAGTTCCAAGCGCGCAACAAGGCCAATATGTTCAAGGACCGGCGGCTGGGCGAGCAGGACCCGACCATGTCGCTCGAGGATAAGATGATCGCGCGTTTCCAGACCGAGCGCAAGCGCAAGCTGCGCAACGCAAGCGCCTTTGCGCTGCACGACTCAGACGACGACAACGAGGACGACGACGAGCTCTTCTTGACTCACAAGGGAGCCAAGATCGATGATTACGACAACCTTAACAACGACGGCGCGTTCGAGCAGGACTTTGAGGACGACGACCACAACCGCGAGATGGACCGCGAGATCGTCAACAAGCTGCACTTTGGTGGCGGCGCGTCGACGTCGGGTCACTACGGCCCGGCCGCTGGCGAGGAAGAGGGCGTAGACGAGGACGGGCACAAGAAGAGCCACAAAGAGATCATGCAGGAGGTCATGATGAAGGCCAAGATGTACAAGGCCGAGCGCCAGAAGAACAAGTCGGCCCAGGAGGAGTCCACGGACAACCTCGACGAGGGCTTCAACGACATCCGCGGGCTTCTTGAGTTCCGTCCGACGCGCGCGAACGGCAAGGAGGTCGTGGAGAAGGCGCCCATGGACGACTTTGACAAGCTTACGCGCGAGTTCGCGTACGAGGCCAAGGTCAAGGCCACGGAGCGTCGCATGTCCCCCGAGGAAGCCGCGCAGAAAGAGCGTGACCGCCTTGCCGAGCTTGAGAAGAAGCGTGTGGCGCGCATGAAGGGCGACGATGCCGACGACGACAGCGACGACGAGGCCGCCGCCGGCAAGCGCGGCAGGAAGGGCAAGAAGGGCAAGAAGGCCGCGGCGGACAAGAAGAAGAAGACTCCACAGCTCATCATTATGCCACCCACGGACGACGACCTCTCGAGCGACTACGCACTCGACGCGCGCTTTAACGGCGGAGCGGAAGAAGAGGAAGTCGATGAGGATGACGAGATGGAGGAAGACGAAGATGAAGAGGAGGACGATGATGAAGAAGAAAACTCGGAAGCTGAGGGCTCGGACGACGACGGCGAGAAGCAGGATGATGATGAAGAAGTCGATGCCGCGATGGAAGAAGAAGACGCTGAAGAAGAGGAAGAAGCTGAATCTGAAGAGGAGGGCGAAGAAGAGAAGGCGCGCAAGCGCCAGGAGGCGGCGGACGAGCTGCCGTTCGTGTTCCCATGTCCTGAGAGCCCCGAGGAACTCACGGTGCTCTTCCGCAAGCACGCCAAGGCATCAGCCGTCAAGCGCGCGCTCATCATCGAGCGCGTCATCACGTACTACTCGCCGCGCATCAGCGTGGAGAACCAAGCCAAGATGAAGAGCTTCTTCGCGATCCTCATCCGCCAGTTCCTCAAGTGGGCCGGCCAGTACGCGATCCACCGCGAAGATGTACGTATTACAACGAGGTTGTTGATTCTCGCCTGATTCTGAGCCGTGGCGACATGCAAACTGACCTTCTCTGTACTCTATCCCCTCTCTGTGTTAACAGCTCAACGCCCTGGCCACCCATTTGTACGCGCTCGCACAGCAATTGAGCGACACGGCCGGCGTGATCGTGCGCGAGCTGCTGATCAACCTGTTCAAGCGCCTGCATAGCTCCAAGTCGCCGTCCAAGTGGCCCGAGCTGTCCGAGCTGCTTCTCTTCCGAGCGCTCATCCAGATCTTCCCGACGTCCGACCTGCGCCACAATGTAATCTCGCCGCTCGAGACGCTGCTGGGCGAGAGCCTGGCCAACGGTGGCCTGGACACGCGCCAGGAGGCCACGCAGGCGCTTTTCACGTGCACGCTCATGCTGCAGATCACGCGTGAGAAAAAGCGCTTCACGCCCGAGGTGCTCGTGTGTCTCAAGAAGCTGCTGCGCGCATTCGTGAGCTCGAACGGCGGCGAGCCACACGCGCTGCGCTCCGACCTGCAGGAGTGGGTGGCTGGCAGCAGTGAGCTGAAGCTCCCGAGCCTGGAGCTTGCGGCCGCATCCTCGGCGTCCGCGGCGTCCATCGTGAGCGGGCTGCTGGGCGTCGTGCAGCTCGCGGCCGACCAATATGCGCACCTGGCGTCCTTCGACGAGCTCTTCCACCCCGTGTACCTGCTGCTCCATGAGCTCGCGCGGTCGTTCTTCGGCGGCAAGAGCAGCGACGTGAACGCTGTGATCGCGTCCGTGGCTGATAAGCTGGAGAGTTGCTGGGCGGCGCGCACGCCACTGCGGCTGCAGAGCTTCGCCCCGGCGCTGCTGCCAACGTTCACGCCGAAGTTCGACGAAAACTACACGCTGCGTAAGGACAAGGGCGCGGACCGCGACAAGGCCAAGCTCAAGCAGCTCAAGCGCCAGGTGAAACGCGCGCGCAAGGGTGCGGCCCGCGAGCTGCGCCGTGACTCGGAGTTCCTCGCGCGCGAGAAGCAGACCGAGGAGACCGCGCGCGTGGACGCCAAGAAGGAGAAACAGAAGGAGATCTGGAAGTGGCTCGAGGAGCAGAACGCGACGTTCAACGAGCAGGTCAAGAAGGGCGGCAACATGCTCAAGGGCGGCGGCTCCGGCCCGCTCAAGAACCGGCGAACGAGCAAGAAGGATAGATAGACAGACAGACAGGGGCTTCGTGGGATTCGTAGAGCTAGCTACCTGCACGAGAGTGAGGCCACGACGGATGGATTGAATGATTGAATGAAAGCAAGAGATTGTATAGATGGCGACGCTCGCATTGGATGCTGATGGCTAGATAGAGATGTACACAGACAGCCAAGCGCGTGCTGATGCAAAGAAGCGTGTGTTAGGTCCTCATGTTTGTCTTTGTATTGTTCTCTTCCAGCCAGTCTGTGCCACACAGGCGCAACGCATGTCTCTTTGCGTGGCGTTGGCCCCGTTTCGTCGCCTTGTGTTCTCCTGTGCGCTTGAACGCCTGGCCGCACCTGTGCACCTGTGCGTGTGTTGTTTTCCTATCCGTGCGCTCCTGTATGCTGCGTCCGCTGCTGTCTACTTCTTGACTGGCGCGCGGTCCTTCTTCGGGATGCTCTTGACGCCGTACTGGCGCGTAGGCGGCATGGGGAGGATGTTGGCAATGCCCAGCAGGTGGCTCACGCGGTCCGACGGCTGCGCGCCCACCGACACCCAATACCGCACGCGCTCGCTGTTCACGCGCAGCTCCTTCACGCCATCGGTCGCCGCGATCGGGTTGAACGTGCCCAGCTGCATTCCATTCATCCATCCCAACATGTTCATTAGTGTGAAGTTCCGCATAGAGAGCGTGTCGTCACGCCATTAAGAGTGCAAAACGTACAATCTCGAGGTGCTTGCCGTCGCGAGGGGCGCGCGCGTCCGCAGCCACGATGCGGTAGAACGGGAGGTCTTTGCGGCCCCAGCGCGCGAGTCGCAGTCTCACCACCATCGTCACTGCCTGCTTGCTTGCTTGTGTGGCTCGGTTGGAAGACGCTGTCTGTCTGTGTATGTGGTGGCTGGCTTTGGCAGGTTCTGGCCTTTTATCGTAATTAAACGTTTCTTTTCGTAATTAATGGAAATCATGACATGACATAAGTACGATTGGAATTCCGGACTTAGCGCCTGACAGCCTGGCATTGCATTTGGCAACTTAGCGATAAATTGATTTAAATAAAGTGGAGATTATAAAAATAGGACAACTTAGCGATAGCAACCAGTGTAGGACATTGAATTTAGGACAATCTCATTACTGTCCTAGCCCTGCACGTCCTAAACTGACAGTCCTATAAGCTTCCTAAAACTATACCTTTTTGCATTCCGTCACAGAATGCGAACATTCTGTCGCAGAAATTCCGTCGTATAAGCCTGTACAATTTGATTAAATCCACAGATCACTGGAAACAGAATTTGAGCAAACACAAATTCGGAAGGCTTTTACGTATTTAAAAGAGGCTACAATTTGGCGCGAAATTTTTCCGCGCAAAAGCATCTCAGTGAGCGAGCAAGTGATCGAGAATGCCGCCGCTTCTGGAGATAAAGGTGGACAAGTAAGACAAACAACGGATGCTGGACGCTGCGTAGGACGGAGACCAGTGGAAAGCTGGCGAGTCGCTCCTCAAGATCAAGTAAAAGATCGTCTGGCAGTGGGTGAACGAGGCGAAGAGCAGTGGCAAATGGAACGCTCGTCCGTCTGCATGTGGAGGGCGCCGCTACAGCAAAGTGACAAGCATCATGCAATCGCATATCGTCGAGCGCCTCGAAGACAATAGCCATATCACGCTCCAAGAGATGATCGACTCGCTCCTGAGCGAGTTTGACGTGAATCTCATGCCGTCGACCGTGAAGCGCATAATTGACGGGTTTGGATATACGCTCAAAAATATCCACACCCAGAGCGACAAGATGAACACGACGGAGAACAAGATCAAGCGCCGAGAGTACGTGATAGGCCTGTTCGAGTATCAAGCGGCGCAGAAGAAGATCCTATACGTCGACGAGGCGAATTACTACGTGTAATTGGCTCGTAGTGTCGGCCGCAGTCCAGTCGGCGGGTGCGCAGTCTTCACAGTCCTTGTGAGCAAGGAAGACAATATGCATATGATCGCATGCATTTCAAGTGCGGGGCTAGTGTACTAGAAGTGGCGCTTCGGGAACTACGACGTCGTCAAATGCAAGAACTCTCTGTGCCGCCTACTTAGCCACGTAAGTCAAGACCATGTGCTCAGTGACGTGGTTGTTATCCTGGACAACGCTCCTGCTCACAGGCAAGCAGAGGCTGTGTTTAGAGAGGATTAGTTTCTCCCTGCTCGTCTTCTCCCTTTATGCTCCTATCCTCCCATACTAAACCCCATTGAGAACGCGTTTTCGACCTTCAAGTCGCATCTCAAGTCCTTCTTGGCCACACGTAGGAAGGCAATTCTCCGCACTCCATCCAATGTGACCATTAAAGAGCACCGCACCAGCTACCTCATTAATGTTGCAGAGGTACTTATGGACGAAGATATTACTGAAATCTTGTAAGCCAACTGCGAGTCACACACGCCCAAGTTCTTTCGCGATATGATCTGCCTTAATGACATGTCTGTCAGAAAGAAGGAAAAAAACATAGCCAAATTTGTGTGATCAAATTTTTACAAGTATTATTTTTATCAGGAACTGAAAAGCAGTTTCAACGACGGAATTTCCTACTTCTGCGACGGAATGTTCGCTTTCTGTGACGGAATCACTGAAGCCCATGTAGTTGGCCCATCGTCCCACTACCCCAGATTCATGGCCGCCACCAAAACCGTGCAGCCTCTTCTGGCCAGCCCCACGACAAACACCATCACCCGGCCGCTTTCGTTGGAATGGCTGCTGGAGCTGGAGCTGGAGCTGGAGCTGGAGCTGGAGCTGGAGCTGGAGCTGGAGCTG
>JAASFV010001134.1:0-10951 GCA_023334015.1 Globisporangium paddicum
ATCCGCAACATCTTCGGACACACGCACTGACTCGTCACCCCCAGCACTGTGACACATTGTACAATAAGCTAGATAGTAGTGTCAAATGGCAATTGAGAACAGAAGGCTAAATCGTCAATCGAGCCGTTTCCAAAGAAAAGAAAAAAAAAATAGACACACTTATACTATTTCGTTCTCTATCTTTCTCGTCTGATATGATTGCAGTGCTTGTTATGCGGCCATCTCGTGGGCCTTGCTCTCGTGTTTGAGCAGCAGCGTCGCCATGAGCTTCTTCCAGTAGCTGGTCGGCGGTAACTGGGCCTCGGACTGACACACGTGCGTCGCGCGCATCGAGAAGGTCACGCTGCTGCCCTGCGCGGGCAGCTTGTCGTCCGCTGTTTAGGCCTTCTGCTCGTCCACGTCCGCCGCCGTGTCGCTGTTGGGCGCGACGCCTGTGAGCTCGGCTTCGCCACTCGCAGCCAGCTTGACGAGCACGAGCACGAGCTGGTCGAAGACGTCCAGTAATAGATGCTTGTATGTCTCATTCGTCTGGAGTGGGTGGAAGCAGTTGAAGTACTCAACCTTGTCGAGCACCTGGGTCTTCGTGATCAAGTCCAGCAGCGCCAGCGACTCGCCAAAGTTCCACTCGTCCACGACGCAACTGAAGAGAATGACGAAAACCTCGGCGTAGAAGCCGGTCTTCGGGCCGCGCTCGAACGTGCCAAAGTGCTCCATCACGCGCTGTGTCTAGCTACAAGCAAAGTAGTAGAGCGTCGAGATGGACCGCAAGTTGATGAGCTTGAGCTCCGCGCTCACGTCCAGCTGCTTGAACTCCTTGAGGAACTTCTCGGACGCATAAAGTGGTCTGCATAATTCACGGGCGTTCGCTTGATGCGATGCTGGTGAGTACTAAGAATAGGCCACTAGTAGCTGCTGGCAGCTGTGTGTAAGCGTTAGCCCGAGCTCATGAGCTTCTTTCTAACTGGACATCAGAGGGCGACACCTCCTCCACGTGGACGCCGTATGGCTCGCACTCCGAAGTTGCTTTTTGGCTTTTGGACTGTTGGAGGGCCTAATATAGCGTGGTACACACTACAACCCACCTCACCTTAGCAAATTTGCATTGTAAGGTAGTCCACACTATTAATATTGTCACACACTATATTGGACCACTGTGCTGTGATTGATATCACAACTCAATGTATATGCCACACTTAATCAGGCGATCGCAAGCACTAGACCGTCGCGTTCAACGACAAGATGCAGTACAAGTACGACAGCTTCGCCAACACCAAGATGACAATCTGGGAGGTCTTCGAGGCGCTACGTGGACTCGTCCGAGCTCGTCGCAGCCCAGCAGCTCGGATCAGCAACCGCTGTAAATAACACATAGCTTAACGAAACTGTATACCGTAACGTAGCTGTATATATACCTAAATACCGGTATCAAATACCGTTAAACGAAACGATACCGGTATAGTCATTTTACCCAACAACCGCTCAGTTTTTTCTCACAATCCGGCTCGCAATGAATTCCCAATCTTCCATACAAACTTCAAGTGAAAGCAAAAAATGTGAGAGGCCACTATTAAAAACAAGCCCAGCGCCGCACGTTCATGAGGAGCTCATTTCAGGCGCGTCCGAGTCTTCGTCGCGTCCGTCCGTCCCCCCTCGTCCCCCGACCGTCATGACGCAGCAGTGGCTCGCGGCCGCGTCCAAGTGCGTGCGCCGAGGCATCCGCGCCAACGCTGCGACCGCGCGCGCCTCCGCCGTGGCCAACGCCAGCGGCAGCAGCAAGCGCCTGAGCGCCGTGCGCGCCTTCTCCACGGGCCCGCACCCAAGCGAGACCTTCCTCACGGGCACCAACAACGCCTACGTCGAGGAGATGTACGACAGCTGGAAGACCAACCCGCAAAGGTGCGTTCGCTATCTCTTTCTTATACCAGGCGGTGGCCTCGCCACACAGTGATGCGATTAGATCTCTCTTTGTTATTGTGATGACTGATTTTTTTTCCATTGTTATGAATATTATTTACTAGCGTGCACAAGTCGTGGGACGTGTACTTCCGCGGCATTGAGAGCGGCGCCGTGCCGGGCGAGGCGTTCATCCCGCCACCGACGATCCAGAGCGGCGTCAAGCCCGTGCTGTCGGTCGGCGGCCAGGCGGCGGCCGCCGGCTCGCTCGACCACAACGACGCGCTCGGCCTGAGCTACCTGATCCGCGCCTACCAGGTGCGCGGCCACGAACTCGCCAACCTCGACCCGCTGGGCCTGCAGCAGCACCCAGACCTCCCGGAGCTCGACATCAAGCAGTACGGCTTCACGGACGCCGACCTCGACCGCGTCATCGCCATCCCAAAGAACTTGTACGTGCTGCTCTATTATTTATGTCTATATCAATGTGATGACGGTTACATTGAGACTCACTTGAATGACTTGCCACTACTTGTAGCTCGTCGGGCGTCACGGGCTTCCTGGGCGAGCTGACCGAGGGCAACAACACGCTGACGCTCGGACAGATCGTGCACCGCCTGAAGGAGACGTACTGCAGCAACATCGGCGTGCAGTACATGCACATCCTCAACCGCGACAAGTGCAACTGGTTCCGCACCAAGATGGAGCACCTGGTGCAGCACGAGAAGAACAAGGAGAAGCAGCTGCACATTCTCGAGCGCCTCGCGTACTCGGTCGTCTTTGAGCGCTTCCTTGGCAACAAGTACAACACGACCAAGCGCTTCGGCCTTGACGGCGCCGAGTCGCTCATCCCTGGCCTCAAGTACATGATCGACCGCGCCACGGAGCTCGGCATGGAGCACCTGGTGATCGGCATGCCACACCGTGGCCGCCTCAATGTGCTCTCGAACGTCATCCGCAAGCCCATCCAGCAGATCTTCAAGGAGTTCCAGGGCACGCACGTGGATGTCGATGCGTACAAGCAGGAGGACATTGAGGACTGGAGCAACTCGGGTGACGTCAAGTACCACCTGGGCACGTCGTACGACCGCACGTACCCGGATGGCCGCAAGGTGCACCTCTCGCTCGTGGCCAACCCATCGCACTTGGAGGCCGTGGACCCTGTTGTTGTCGGCAAAGTGCGCGCCAAGCAGTTCTACCTCGGCAACGACCTCGAGGCGGAGCGCAAGGTCATGCCGCTGCTGCTGCACGGCGACGCCGCGTTCAGCGGCCAGGGCGTAGTCTACGAGACGATGCACCTGTCGGAGCTCGAGAACTACGACACTGGAGGTACCATCCACGTGGTCGTGAACAACCAGGTGGGCTTCACGACGGACCCAAAGAACTCGCGCTCGTCGCAGTACTGCACGGACCTGGGCAAAGCCATGGACATCCCGATCCTGCACGTGAATGGCGACGACCCAGAGTCGGTCGTCAAGGTCTTCGAGGTCGCGGCCGAGTGGCGCCAGAAGTGGAGCGCGGACGTGATCATCAACCTGACGTGCTACCGTCGCTTTGGCCACAACGAGGTGGACAACCCGTTCTTCACGCAGCCGCTCATGTACAAGAAGATTGCGCAGATGAGCTCAGTACTCGAGGTGTACGTCGACAAGCTCGTGTCGTCCGGTGCGGCTTCGAAGGCGGAATGTGATGCCGTGACCGACAAGGTCTGGGCGTTCTTTCAGTCGACGTTCGAAGAGTCCAAGGACTGGGAGCCGACGAAGAAGAGCGACTGGCTCGCGAACCGTTGGGAGTCGTTCAAGAGCCCGAACCAGCTCTCACGCATTCGCAACACGGGCGTCGAGATCGACACGCTCAAATTCGTTGGCGACAAACTCACGGCGATCCCGGAGGGCTTCCGCCTCAACCGTCAGCTCGAGCGTATCCTGAGTGCCAAGAAGTCGACGATCGACACGTCGGAAGGTGTGGACTGGGGTACCGCTGAGGCGCTCGCCTGGGGCACACTGCTGCTCGAGGGCAACCACGTGCGCATCAGTGGCCAGGACGTCGAGCGTGGCACGTTCAGCCACCGTCACGCTGTGCTGCACGACCAGGAGACGAATGACGAGTATGTGCCGCTGAACAACCTGGCGAAGCAGACGTCGCCGTCGGCGCCGCTCGAGTACAAGAGCCACCACCTGGAGAGCAGCGCGATCCCTGAGACGCAGGCCGAGTTCGTAGCGTCCAACAGTTCGCTCTCGGAGTTCGGCGTGCTGGGCTTTGAGCTCGGATACTCGCTGGAGAACCCGAACGCGCTGGTGATGTGGGAGGCGCAGTTCGGCGACTTTGCCAACGGCGCGCAGATCATGATCGACCAGTTCCTGAGCTGCGGTGAGGACAAGTGGATGCGCCAGTCGGGGCTCGTGATGCTGCTGCCGCACGGCTACGAGGGCCAGGGCGCCGAGCACTCGTCGTGCCGCGTGGAGCGCTACCTGCAGTCGACGGACGACGACCCGGACGTCGTGCCGCTCATGGACGAGGAGAACCGCATGCAGATCCAGCACACGAACTGGCAGGTGGTCTACTGCTCGACGCCGGCACAGTACTTCCACGTGCTGCGGCGTCAGATCCACCGCGACTTCCGCAAGCCGCTCATCTCGGTGCAGCCCAAGCACCTGCTGCGCCTGCGCCAGGCGTCGTCCAAGCTCGAGGATATGGCCGAGGGCACGCAGTTCCACCGTGTGCTGCCCGAGGCGACGCCGGAGAAGCTCACGCGCGACGAGGACGTGCAGCGCGTTGTGTTCTGCTCGGGCAAGATCTACTACGAGTTGGTCGCCGAGCGTGAGGAGCGCGGCATCGATAGCATCGCGATCGTGCGCGTGGAGCAGATCGCGCCCTTCCCGTTCGACAAGGTGGCTGAGGAGGCCGCGCGCTATGGCAACGCGCAGGTGGCGTGGGTGCAGGAGGAGCCGCAGAACATGGGCTTCTGGACCTACGTGGCGCCGCGCATCGAGACGGCGCTCACCAAGATTAACGCCGACGCCGAGCGGAGACCCAAGTACGTCGGCCGCTCGGCCTCCGCTGCGCCCGCCACGGGCTACCACGCAGTGCACCAGATCGAGCAGGCCCGCATCATCAACAAGGCGCTGTCGCTCTAGGCAGGCGACATACAGGTATTGCGTTGGGGTGTCGAGCGAGCAAGACCAGCATATACAGAAGAGAGAGATGGAGACATTGGCTGGTCGTGGAGGGAAATTGGTTGTTCAACAGTGTGATGCCGATTGGAATGGAGACATGAGTGAGGAGCGAGAGCGATTGATTTCACTCAAGGCCCATTGTTGAAGCTCAAGTGCCAGAGAAAGAGAAAAAACTGCAGCAAACCACTGAATGCAACAGATTCACAAAACTCGCTTGCGCTGCCTTTGTTGTTCTTGCTGAGAGCTTGTTGTCGAATTCACCAATGCAGTTGGGGCTCTCCGTATCAACTCGTCGAGTGTTTGATATGCGATGATATGCGCTTGCTGGAGTTGCAAAAGTCGGCTGATTCGTTCATTCTTCGAAGTACACTGCAAGAAAAGCGTCATTCCAACTCCGTGTAGCTTCGCACAAGTGAGCGATCGGACTCCTCCGCTCCGACCATTTTTTTTCTCTCTATTGGACGTTCTACTAGGAAGCTCCCTGTTCGCTGCTCCAACAATGTCGGAGTGCATACGGAGTACCTTTCAATCCTCAGTTCGGTTGGCGCCTTCGGCTTTGCACACATTGGAATTGGAATGTACTCATGTTACACGGTCTATCGCAATCCTGACTCGGACGGACGAATCTATAACTCGCTACTGTACTCTAACAACTCGCTCCTATCCTAGGCCTTGGTGATGACGAAGGAGTCCAGGACCTCGCTCGTATCGGAGGCCACGAACCGCCACGAGAGCGTCGACGGCGTGACCTTGAGATGCGAGATGCCGTAGTGCGTGTCGTCGTACTTGGCGTTCCAGGGGCTCGACGGGTTCTTGTACTTGTTGTGGGCCTCGGTCGAGCCCGCGGCGCCCGAGATCGCGTACACGGGCGCCTTGGGGTTCGTGTAGGTCTTCTGGTCGGCCGAGACGCCATCCATCACGGGCTTGCCGCGAGCGATGGGCAGGTGGCGCTCGTACGCGTGCACGTGGCCCGCGACGACGAGGTCCACCTTGTACTTGATGAAGAGCTCCTCGAAGGCCTTCTGTACCGGCAGAGCCTCATCGTTGGGCACGCCATTCGTGTGGGATCGCAGCGTGTAGATGGCACGGTGCATGCCGACGATGAGCCATGGCGTGACGGCGCGGTTGGCGTCCGCGGCCTTGAGGTCGGCCTCGAGCCACGTGAGCTGGTCGCCAAAGTTGCCGTTCTTGCGCAGTGCGTAGGCGTTCTTGGGCGCGTCCTTGTAGTCCGTCTCGGACGACATGGTCGTGAAGTGCACGGACGCGTAGTCGAACGAGTACCACATGTTCTTGGTGCCCTTGCTCTCGGCCGACGGCATCTTGAAGCGCGTGTTGAAGGCCGTGTAGTTGCCCAGCTGGTCCTTCTTGGAGCTCGACACGAGACACGCCGGCGAGTGGCACTCGGCTTCGTGGTTGCCCACGAGCACCATGTAGGGCACCTGCTGCATCACGGGCGTGAGCGAGTTCATCCAGCGGTTGTACGTCTCCTCGTAGTAGAAGCCAGTGACCTCCTTGATGCTCAGGAACGAGTTGTCGGCGTACGACACATCGCCCACGTGGTACACAAAGTCAATCTTGCCGGGCAGCGCGTTAACATACTTGGTCGTGGCCACGGCGTTCGCGTCGACACCAAAGTCGCCGTAGACCGCGAGCTCGAACGTGTCCTTGCTGCCGACAGTCGGTGCCGTCGTGAACGAGGCAACGTCAGTCTGGAACGCAGTGCTCGCAGCGCTGCCGACCTTGTAGAAGTACGTGGTCTTGGGGCTCAGGCCGCTGAGCGTTGCGTGGTACGTGAAGAGCGAGTACTTGCTGTCTGAGTAATAGCTCTTGGTCTCGATGGCCACGTTCGTGGCCACGCTCAGGCTCGTCTGGGCCGCGCCAATCCAGACCGTCGGGTCCGCCACCTTGACGAAGGTCGTCCAGGAGACCGTCATGCCCGAGCCCGCAGGCGTGCCGGCGAACGCCAAGTGCATCTGCTGCGGGCTCTTGGACGCGTCGCTGCTCTTGCTCACGCGGCAGGCCTGCGATGGCGTCACGTCGCCGAACTTGTACTGGAGCGAGCACGAAGCTGCGGGCGTGCACGTGAACTGGGCCCAGTCGTAGACGCAGCTGCTGTCGTCCGCGAACGAGAGCTCGGCGATCTGGGCGGTAGCTGAGACCGAGGCTGGGCTCAGAGCCATGAAGGCGGCGACCGCGAGCGCAGCGAGGCCGAGGAGCTTGGGAGACGACGGCATTCTAGGTTGGCAATGCAGTGCTCTGGAGGGAGCGAATTGGACAATGGATACTTGGCTTGAGTGGTGCACTGCGAGTGGAGAGATACAGTGAATGCGCTGCAGTGAATTCGGTTAACGAAGCGACGTGAGTGCCCAGCTCATGTTTTGAGCCTTTCACCAGACATGGACGGACAGAGCATAATGCGATCTTCAGAAAGCCCTGTCACCATGTGACGCCCAGGAATGGCGGTTTTCTTGGTGGGCTTTCAGTGGGGCACTCGTGTGGATTTGCCACATAATACGCTTCTCTTCGTCGTGAGCGAACATGTTGAGATTTGATATACCTTTTATAATTGATGTTATTTTTCTATCTATTTATTTGAATTGTAGTGTGATAACTGAGTACCCCTTAAATATAATATAGTTGGTTTGATTATTAAATCGGAATGATACTAAAATGCTTCAGACATTCGGTTTGCACATCCCAGAATTAATCGTGGGCTGTTGCTGCCTGTTCCATGACAAAGCCTGTCCTGGAGACTGGAGACCAGCTGTCGAGAAGAATGAGCGAGGATCCGCCGACTAAATCCACTGTGATGATCAGAAGTCCCGCTCGCTGAACCAACGACGTCACGATTTGATTCGCGGGGTTCGTTCTTGCTACCGAGAAAGCATACTTCGCTGGAGATTCACGAGCTGTCGTCGCATATAAAGCCAAGCATACGACGACGGCGCTCGCTGGACCTTGGAAGTGTCTCGGCTTGACACAGGTACCGCCATCAGAGCATGTAAATACTGAACGTACCACCAGAAATATCCACATCGTCGAGCACGCTCTGGCGTGTGACGCTGGTACTTGAGACCTTGGATTTGGCGACGTACTGGTACGCTGGAGGCTAGAACCGCGAACCTGGAGTCGACCTTGGAAACAAGGATCAATATTTATGATAATGAGACGATATTGATCAACAATTATGGTTATGTGCAAGGTGCTGGGACCAACGGAGCCAACAGAGTTGGAGAAGAGGCAGGCGAACATGGTGGCCGAGCCTTCCATCAGGACCCACAATTTGTGGGTGGCGACCAGCTGAGCTGCTGAGTTTTGGTGATTTGGTCTCAGTCGAGCTCCGAAATTCGAAGGCGCTACAGTCCTGATGGCTCAACGATTCGAAGTTCACCATCAACCGAATATAAGAGAGATGGGTACATTTTAACGATTTGTATTGATGAGCCCTTTATAACAAATTGCCTTTATAGTTGGGGTACCAGTCATGTTTAATATAATACTTCTAGCAAGATGCATTCTTTTTATTTTGCGTAGTATAGTAACAAAAGTGAATACGCATTATGCAAGGCGAATGTACTTTGATGGCCATCAAAAAACGAAGTGTGTCAAACTAAGACCGACAGTAGGTTGAAGTGACAAATTACCGAAATCAGGTCGAAGTGAGTGACAAATTACCCAAAGGCCAGTCAGTGGCCATCGTGATCGTGGCTATCATGACTGTGTATATGGTCAAGTGATAAAGCTCGTGGCTCACACTGCATCGCGACGACGTGCTTGGGCAAGAATACCGCCTGTCAGTACAGTGCAAAGCTCTTGGCCTTTGCTCCTCGCCCTAGCAAACCACTAGTACTCGCCTAGAAGAAAACAGTACTGAGTATGAAGCTCGATGCGATGGCCACGAACGAGATTCTCTCTGAACATTCCAGGAAGGCCAAAGCCTTAGTGGCTCCTGATGTTTGCTTTTAAAGCTGTCTGTGAAAACACTTTGCTGGTGTGCAAAGCAGATCGAAAACACACACACACACACACATCGAATACCATTTTGCACAAAGCATTTGGGTGCGAATGATGGTGTTGAGGGTGCACACAGATCTGACATCGAAGCTTGCGAACGAGTCACGCATCGCTCAATTTCGTTGGGTTGACTGCGCCTCAGCAGGCCCATCAAAGCAAAGATTTTCAGGCTTTGGGCCACGTTCCTGGAAGCCCTCAGAGTTCAATTCGCCTCGTCAGACGCAAGCCATCCAGCCCTTCTACCTCTGCAGCCCAATCATGCTCGGCCGAAGCACAATCCTCGGCGTGCTCGTGGCCTTCGTTGCCTTGGCCAAATCATCGGTCACTGTGGACGCTGTTGAAGCAGCCAGTGCGAATCGCACGCTCGTGGCCCAGCAGACGCAGTCGTCGCACATCCAGTACAGCATCCGCAATGGCCAAGTCAAGAGTCGTGGCGTCAACCTTGGCAGCTGGCTCGTGGCCGAGCACTGGATGTGCGCCGACGCCGACTTCTGGAATGGCCTAAGCGCCGAGGAGGCTCTCAGCGGCGAGTACACGGCCATCACCAAGGCTGCGAACCGCGACACCGCGCGCGCTTTGATCCAGAAGCACCACGACACGTTCATCACCGAGACGGACATCAAAGCCATCGCGGACGCCGGGATCAATACTGTGCGCGTGCCCGTGGGTTACTGGATCGTGGGCTTTGACAACAACGACCCGGCCGGATTCAAGGAGTGGGACGTGTACTCCAAGGGCTCGATCTTCTACCTGGACGCGCTCATCCGGATCTGGGCGGTCAAGTATAACGTTGCGGTGCTCGTCGACCTTCACGCCGCCAAGGGCTCGCAGAACGGCCAGGATCACTCGTCGCCACCCGTACCTGGCCACGCGTACTGGAGCGAGTATGCTGAGAACGTGCAGAACTCGATCACAGCCGTGAGTTTCCTGGCCGACCGGTACAAGAACGACGAAGCGTTCCTGGGCATGGGTCTGCTCAATGAACCACAGGGATCGACGAACAAGCAGGTGCTCTACAACTACTACCAGGACGCGTACAGAGCGATTCGCTCGACGGGCAACAACTGCGTGATCATGGTCGCGCCGGTGCTCACGGAACAAGGTCCCGAGGCGATGGTGGGCTTCATGGAGGCCCCTGCGTACACGAACGTCTGGGTTGAGTGGCACCCGTACTTCCTCTGGGGCTACGAGAACACCCCCGAGGCTGACATCATCAATATCAGCGTCAAGAAGGACTTCCAGGCCAAGGTGACCAAGTGGAACACTCGCGCGAACCACAACCGCCTTGTCTTTGGCGAGTGGAGCTTCGGCACGGGCACCAAGTTCGTAAACAACATGCCGCTGCTCTACGAGTTCGCCCAGGCCCAGATGAGCGTGATCAACCAGGCTGAAGGCGGCTACACGTTCTGGAGCTGGAAGACTTTTGATGACGCCGGCGCCTTCTACGGCTGGTCGCTGCGCAACGTCCTCCGCGACAGCCGACTCCGGGCGATTTTTAACTCCAAGTAGGCTCATCGCAACCTCCAGTGGGGTGGAAGATAGGCAGCGAAGTCAGTTTTGCTGTAAATGTTTCTCGTTAAAAAAGAATGCTGCTGCCATGTTCAAATTATCGGAGGTGCGGACAACTTTGTACGCATCCTGGTAGTAGCTTTCATTGTGGACCCGCTGGGCTCGTTCAGAAGACTGATATCCAGCCATCGTGACGCATCGTTTGACGCGCCCTATGCTGGCTTGCGCTGCTTCAAGCTACGAAGTACAAACGTGTGACCCACAAAGTCATATATACTGAGCTGTCAGACTTCGCCGCCACGTAACCGGTTGACCGCTTCCTATCCGATTGGTGTTGTTTCAGGTTGCGATATTTAACA
>JAASFV010001135.1:0-10940 GCA_023334015.1 Globisporangium paddicum
CAAAACTCTAGTAATTTGCACCCGCTTTCAGGGCCGCCCTCAGGGCCTAAATAAACAGTCTCCCGTTTGCCTTGTTAACAAGCAAGTTAAAGTCCCCCCTTTCGCCCATATTGCTCTGTTGTAAACAGGCAATTAGATCGCAGGAACTGCTGATCCTTTTATCACGAGTCCTTGTGGAAGTCGTGTAACACACGCTTCCTCACTTTGTGTATCGTGCTGAGTAACTCGGGAACGCCCGGTTACAGCCTGGAAAGGGAACCAAACCCACTGAATAGAGAACTAAACAAAGCATGTGGTCACCAAACTCTAACATACAACAGCGAGCCAATCAGGTTAGGACACGTTGTACAGCTAGCCAAACATGCTACAATATCAAAAGTTCAAAGCGGGTGTCTCAGAGCCTTCTCGTATTTGTATGGGATGATTTGCGCACTGCACCAGTTCCATTTTCAAAGCCATTAGTATCATAGACAACCTCGCAACTGGGTGATGTTACTCTTCAATCGACAGCCGCTACAGCCTCACATCACCGCTGTCTTCCTCGGTTCCAGTCGTTGTAGTGTCGTGGTCGTTCACCGCTGCCCTCTCTCTCAGTACCAGTCATCCCAGCCGCCCACTGTCACCGTCTTCTTCAATTCCAGTCGTCGAAGTCTACTACTCGTAGCCTACCTACACCGCTGCTCCCCAGCCAGAACCTAGTTGGCCGCCTATCAGATAGTAGCGCTAGCAAGATACCGTTCGAGTATAATTGATGAAAAATACTCACCGGTTCTCCATTTACAGTCGATCCAGCTCCCTCGAAATTCCTTCTCGCGAGAGCTAAGAGGCTCGTTCATCAAAATCAAGTGTTAGTGGCCCAAAACCAGCACAACTTCAGCTTCTTGATGGGGGAAGTAGTCGGTGGCAATGACATCCTTTTTGTGCGGGATCGCTGGCCGCGACTCAATCTTCGACGCCAGGAGGGGTTCGCTATCGGAACAAATGTCGCATGGAGCGCTTCGAACAACCCGTGGCTGGTTGGCAAGTCGATATGGCCATGCACACGTGCCCATGTCGCTACTTCTTCAAGTTCGGACACTACGTCCACCTCATTGCAGCACTTCAATTGAGAGATATGCCAGTATCAGACATGGCCCAAAGGCCACGTCGCTTTGTAAACCGGGGAATTACAGGAGGTCACCACATGCAAGGCCGGCCAAATAAGGCGGGGTACCGCTTGAATCTCGAGTAGTCGGACAATAGGACTCGAGTACACCTGTTATCAGGCAAGACATTTCGATGTATATTTTTATATCTTGATAATCTTCGTATCTTCTCCATCCGTTATAAAAATACACGTATTCATCCAAAATAGCTTGTACTTACGTTCCAGAATATATCGTACACGCTTTGTGTCAAAGGTTAGATTCGAGTCGATTCGATCTCGAATCTAGGGTACATATTTCACAGAGCTCTTAGCTTGCATATACCACTAAAATCGACTGTATTTCTCACATGTGATTCCACAAGTAATCGGTCTCAAAAAGCAGTTGCATCTGCACGTCTGCTAAAATTCGTTTGTACGTATGTCTCAGAACTCGTCTTTGACGCTTTGCATCAAAAGTTCGATTCAATTCGATTTCGTTACCAGGGTGCAAATTTGATGGGGGATTGATCTATATGGTATCACCTGGAATGGTTCGAGCGTTTATCCCACAAATTATACGCTCTATGAGAGTACTCATATTAAAACTTGCATAAGATCCCTAAAATTGTGAACCGCAGCTAGTGGCAAGTATATATACGCGTTAGGATTGGGCAATGAGATTCAGTGCACATACAACATATGCAGCAAAGTAAATTGAAAAGACTGAGGTTACTAAACCCGACCTTCTTCTTCGCAGCACAGACTACTTCCAGGTGGATAGTTCGTGAACGTTTCTTGCTGTGGCGAGAGTTTGCTGCAGCTCTCCGAGCTGCAAACGTGGTATCCGCGTCGAGGCGCGATATGAACAGCAACCCCTGGTTGTAGCGAGTCTCGTCCCATAGCCTTCCTTCCATGACAACAAACGCCAGCAGCACGCGCTTCCAAGCTGTATTCAATCCCTTAGTGACTGCCATCGCGGCTTGGGTAGCATATGTGTGCGACACAGGAGCGCCCTCTTGGCGTATGACTACGTTACTCGCGATGGCACCCCACTTGTTCTCGTTCGCAGTGTCGTCCTAGAAGCCAAGGACAACGGAGTGGAACACTAGAGCATCCACATAGAGGACGTTCCCTGGTCGTTGGACGATGACGCTCGAACTTGGTATCTTCAGCGTCCCGTCAAAGGAGTTCCATGTGCAGCGAACCTTGAACTTCTTCGCACATTCCAGAGTTCGGAAGAAGATCCACACCTTGAAGGTGCCCACTCTGCATGGAGGGATGTACGCGACCGTCCGATCGTGGTCGACGTGCAATGGAGCCACTCGGTTTCCCATTTGAAGCCAGCACTCGGAATCGTACACACACCCTGGCTGGATCGAAGCGGAGCTTGGAGTAATACCCTGGAAATACTCGCGAATATTAATCTGGCTGGACGGCTTGGTTCTTATCCACCTCGGCTTGAATCCCCTCGCTGATATACTCGAGCATGTCACGGGTGTGGAATGCTTTGCACAAATGGTCGGGGTCAGTTGGGAGAGCTGGCACGTCTCTGTACCCCGCCACGTCGTCGCAGGTGTCAATGAATACCAACACCGACGACGTCCCACGAAAATCCTCCCGGTGATGTATCTGTCTGCCGATTCTGGAATCTTTTTCAAGATATGCGGCAACGTTAAGTCTACATCGCCGAAATCACTAGTGGACACGAGCTGACTCAAGTGTTGTAAATGCTGGTTCATTGTTTGTGTTAATCTAACATTCGTAACACATAGCATAACATAAGTAGTTATAACAGGTAACAAATACTTTGTTTAGCATAACCAATGGATGCCAATGACGGACTTACATTTTGAGCGATCTCTACTTTTTTTCTGGTGCGTTGTGTGCACTGTGTCGCGATCTACGGTGTGAGTGGTGCTGCTGGTCGTGGGCGTTTGGATCTCTAAGCGTCTGCAGCGCTGCTGGTCACGCACTTGGGCGTATGCTCTTTGGCCTTCTGAGCCGTTTTGTCCTGTGGCCACATGGTTGGCAGACGATTCAAAACGATTCGAAAATGGGACGATTCAATTTTAACTTGGAGCGATTCAAAAAGATTCAAAAATGGCACGATTCAATTTGTTTGCGTGGAGGGTAAACATAATTGGCAGGTCGTCGCTGGGTTTTTTCAGTCTGCTAGTTCAGCAATCAGCCTTCTTGGTTCCTGTTTCACGTTTTCTCCCCTAAATGCATATCATTGGTGGACCCTCTGTACACGCGGTATAATCAAACCTCTTCAAAGCGATAGCACCGCCTTTGACATGTATTCACCGACATACCTTGCACTTTAGCATTCTATCACCAAGTATAAGAAATTGTCACTGATACATCAACAAACGACACGCATTCAGCCATCTCTTTTTTCTTTGCTAGACGATTGTCCCTTTCTCTCTCATTCTTCAATCGTCGCCGTGAGTGGCAAACGGAAGAAGACGGATGAAGAGAATACGATCTCTGTCGGCCGCGAGAACACCACCGTGGTGCGCAAGCTATCGCGCGTTTGCAAGATCCCGAATCTTCTCACGGAGACCCGAGACACCTGCATCGTCCTCAAGCAAGTCCAGCTTGAAGCCTGACACATCACCAACCTTCACGTGCTCCGCTGTATCGAGAACGACATAAAGCTTCTGATGCTCGACCAGACGTTCTTCGGATGGTGCTGTCAGGGCGCATGTGCAGCAGCGACTCGAGAAGCGAAACCAAAGGCGGAAAAGGAGATCAAACTGGACCGACAGAGAAACCCAAAGCGACCAGTGTATGAAGGCTTGCGGGAATCAGTACGACTATATCGCTCCGAGCGCGAGAGCATCAAAGGCTACACACTTCCTCCGCCATTCGAGTACGATAACAACATCATGCTCGGGATCGCGAGCAAGATGCACGTCAACACCGAGAACATGGCTGTCTTGCGCTTCAAGAAATGGCTTCATATGTACGCGTGACTGTTGCTCAAAGAGAAGATCAAGGACAAGGTTCTAGCACCAGAAGTCAGTCGTTTGGTTCAAGCATGCTATCGTTCTGAAGACAGTGCGCTTGAACAGGACGAGATCGAGCTGCGTGAGTGGCTGGAGTTCGCTCCATACGAGAACGTCATCAAAAGCAACCTGGAACACTTTGTAAAAGTTGTACGAGATCTTGACTAAGGTGGAGGCGTCGCAACAAAAGGACCTGAACAAGAAAAGGCATCCGGTTGTCTTTCTCTTCTTCCGTACTCGAGTACGTACTCGGTCGCGCACATCGCGATGAACAGGTCTACGCTCCAGGGTTTCTGCGCGCGGATGTTCAAAAGACAGAAGGACGTAATCCACTCGACATTCCTCTGACAGAGTCTGGAAAGGTGCTTATTCCTTCTACGGAAGTCTGCAAGTCGAAAGAGCTGCGCTTGCGTCGAGTTTTGCAGTTTCCCAGTTCGAGACGATGTCTCCGAACGTTGCAATCTCCAAGCAAGAGTTCACCGACATGAACCATGAGACGAAATCTCTGTACGCGAGTCGACTCTTTGCAAACCAGATCACAACGAACAGATACAGTGCATCGGTGCTGCTGTTGCGACCGAAACTGGTGTCGAAGACCAGCAAGAAGAAACTGAGGGCTCAGCAGATGAAGACAGAGGAAGCGTTCGACGAGGAGTGGCATTTTCTCCCTGAAGGCTACAAAGCGAGCGCGCTGGTCGCGATCGATCCCGGGATGCAGTCGCTGTGCACTGCCATGAGCGAGGGCATGAAGACAAAAAAAAAACAGCTTGCACTTGAGAAGAGCGAGAATGTTCCTTGCGGCGTTCACATCTCGCTCCCAGAAACTCGCCTTGCAGTCACTGGAAGCACAGCGCAAGACGTTTCTGGTTTTCTTTAAGACAGCTTCCTGATCTATCGACTTCGTCAGGAGAAGAGCTTACTCGAGTGGCGAGTGACAACCCGAACACAGATTGCTGGTTCTGTACTCGTCCACGGGCACCACGGTAGCTTGCTTCTTGAGTGTTTTCTGCAATCCCTTGACTGGACTCAATGCGTGACCGGAGATCCTGTCACAACGACTCCAGTCTCCGTACCCCACAAGAATACTCGGACTGACGACCGGCACGAGGCGTTTCGCTATTGTGTCCATCGCCCTCTCTTTCCTTCTCGATTGGAAGAAACACCACTTGAGGAAGGCGTTGTCTGCGCTGAGCTCGATGAGAAAGTTTACATGCTGCCATAACACGCTCAGACGTTCCAAGTACTACTCGTAGCTGACGGTCTTGTATGACAGGATACTGTCGATCGCACTGGCATACTGCTTCTTGCGCTTCTTGAGGTTTTCGTGCCAGAAGCGCGCTTTGTTCATTCCAGTGACGCACCGATATTCCTTCGTACTGATCGAGTGAACCGTTTCAGCGCCGACGTGGCGCGAAGGACGGCCGCCGTGCGTTGTCTTCTTCTTCGGGTCTAGGAAGACCAGAAGCTTTTTGCTGCGGGTAGCTACCAGCGCTGAAGAAAAAAACGTGTGCTGGAAGAAGTTTGCTTCGTTCCAACACACACGATCCTGAGAAATGTCTATGGACATTTTGAAGGAAACCCGTATACCAGCATTAAAAAGTCAAGGGCAATCTCATGTGCAATCGCAGCGCTCCGAATAAAGGACGCCGCTTTTGGCATGCCGCTTTTGGCATGCCGCCTTTGACATACATTTTAGGGTACACATATCCTTCCTGAGAAAGCGGCTCACATATGCTCGCATAGGAACAAACACATGGTGAACCAAGAGCGCAGATTGGCCTCATGAACGACAGATGCACGATGTCTGACAAGAAGGCTGACAGGATCAACTCAACTGCATAACGCTTTATATAAGTACACATCTTGTTGTCCGAGCTGTTTGCATTCCCCGCTTTACTAACACGATGGCCTCGGGCATGTCCATCTCCAAGCTCCAGTAGCACGCGTTCACGATTGGCTCGTCGCCCCGCACGAACCCCACCACGCTCACGATCCTCCTCAAGTCCCTCGGAGACTGGACCGAGGACCTCGTTGAGTACAGTGAGGAGTGTAAGAAGACCAACGTGCTGCCAACCGTGTTCATTGGCGGCGCGTCCGACTGGCCGTTGCAGAAGTCGAACAGGAAGAGACTGATCACGAGCGCGCACAGAAGCAGTCTCCAGGAGAGCATCACCGTCGCCGTCCCCAGGCCTCCAGCACAGGCTCCGTCCCAACTGGTACCACGACCCTCCAGCCGTCGTGCGTTTCTGGAACTTTTTTCAGATTCCAGGTGATCTGCCAGGTGGCAGAGGGTGGTCGTGCGAGGAGGCGTCATTTTAATCTTTAACACAACAATAAATAACAGGCTAGGCTTCATTCAGTACTCGTCCAACGTGGGTTGACCAACCTGAAGCTCTTCAGTCCAGGGCCTCGACGTCCGAATCGTAGCAGACGGCGTCGCCCTTGCCAGAGGACGACGCGCTCAGATGCATGCTCGAGTTCTTCTTGGTGAGTTGGTAGACGCTCTCGGCCTGGAGCCGTAGCTCGGCCATCTTGCGCCAGAGCTCCTGACGCTGCTGGGTGGGTGCGTCCACACTATCCATCTCAGCTTGCTGCTGTTGCTGTGGCTGGTGGTACTGGTACGCACTGGGCACCATGAGCTGATTCTGACTGACCTTTTGAGGCTCCTTCGTCCACTCCTCGAACTCACTGGCGCCACCAATGTTGTCGCCCGAGACCTCTTCGAGGTCGCAGAAGTCGCTACCGAAGCTTGAGCGTGAGCCGCTCGAGTCGCGAAGACTCATATCCGCCGCTGATACTGTCGATCTGGAGCTGTCGAACGAGACCGTGGGCGCCGACGATGACGTGGACAGTGAGTACACGTCCGGCTTGAGCGACCTCTGCAAGGTTTGAAGGACGGGTGCGAGGGGAATGAGACGCTGTTGGCGAGTGGTAGTGCTGCTGCTGTTGGAATCTGCTGTTGATAGAGAATGGTGGTGCGGATGGTGGCCATGGCTATCGTTCCCTCTCACTGACGCTGTTGTTGGCTCTGGCTTGTAGCTGTCCTCCTCCTGCTCTGGCTCTGACTCGGGCTCTCGAACTGGCCCGTACCGTCCACAGCGCACTTCGTCGCTCGCGACCTGGAAGGCGCTCGACTGGTTGGCGTGCGCTATGCAGTTTTTGCAGAAGACGCCGCCGATCTGCTCGACGCGCAAGTCGTTCTGCTCGTTCACGAAGCTCAGCGAGCGGTTCATGCGGCAGCGCGAGCACATCTGCACGCAGCAGACGCGGCACGTGCCCACGCTACTGAGCTTCCCGAATTTCTTGGAGCACATGCCGCAGGCGAACATGTCGCTGCGCATGACGGGGGTCGCCGGGTCCGCACCGCCGCGGCGCTGCTGCTCGCGCAAGAGCCACACGAGCTTCTTGTTGTGCGCACAGAAGGCTGCACTCACGCTGCTTAGCAGAGCCGTGGCCGACATGGAGAGCGCGGGCGACTGGCTCCCCTTGCCGCTCAGGTCCACGCGGCCAAGCGCAAAGATGTCGACCGTGTTGTTCGGCAGTGGCGTGTAGATCGCGCTCATGGCCATGCGGCCGCGCACGACCCCGTGGTGCGAGAGGTCAGGGCACGCCGCCACATCCACGGGATGGCGCAGCAGATATCCGATGCGACTGCCATCGGCGCGCGTCATGATGCCCGAGGCCTCGAGGTAGACAAAGTCCCGCGGCCACAGGAGTTTCTTGTACTGACCTGGGATCTCCTTGACACTCCACTTGAGGCCAAGGAAGCGGAAGGGCCGCGCGGGTGTCGGCATCTTGAGTTGTTGCAGTACAGCACCGTCCAGCATGTGGTCATCCACGTAGGCCGTGCGTAGCATGAGCTCGGCCGAGTCGCAGGCACTCACGCCGTACATGATGTCGTCCAGCGAGCCGGGCATGGCGCCGGAGAGCACGAGCTCGGGCGTATTTCTCCAGCTGCAGGCCGTCATGTTGGCGCCTTCATCCGCGGACTCGGCAGACGATGAGCACGACAGCGGCATTGCCGGCGAGGCGTACTGGTTGTACACATTGTACGGGTCGAATGGCGCCGGCCCCGAGGTAGTAGCTACTGTAGACACCTCCTTGCTGCTCTTGGACTTTTTGGCCTGCAGGCGATCGAGGTAGACGGTGCAGTTTTCGCGGCTCTTGACGGCCTTCCACGCCGCCTTGCTCAGTGTGCGCTGCGGCGGCGGCCCGAAGCGCTCGAACTCGGCCAACGCCTTGCGCAGCAGCTCGGTCGCGAGCTTCTCGAGGCGCTGCGCCTCGCTGGGCGACACTCGCAGTGGCGGGAACGGACTCTGCTCGAACAGCGCCTTCATGCGTCAAGTGCGTCCGTAGTGAGCGAGCTTCTGGGCCTCGGATGACGCTGGCAAATCGGCAAATGGAGTGCAAGAGGCGCTCGTGGAGGGTGACGACGCCGCCGGCCAATCGATCATCAACGAGAATGCGAATCAATCAAGTGCCGAAATCCCATTATGAGAGCTGAGAGCTGAAGAGCTCCACTCCATTACTGAGCCTTCTTATAATTGATAAGTATCATTATATTGTCTATTTGTATAAATTAATTGAGATTTATCAAGTATTTAAAAACCTGTTTGTAGTTGATAAATGACTGCCTGTTTTATCTGAGACGGTCTATGCAACGCGAGTGTTGAAGTTCAGAAAAGGAAGACGAAAACGGGGACAAGCCACACGCTTTGCAACCAGCTGGTGTCATTTATAAAAGCAATATTTCAAAAACACACACTCAAACGAGCTCCACACAATGTGCAAAATATGGATTGGTCTGTAAACTACATGTTGACACACTCGTGCCACAGAACCAAGTTGCTCGGACTTGACAGTATGACAATCAATGACAACCAAGCGACAACTAAAGCCGAAGAAAATCGGACCACCACGCCACTCATGAGTGGCTGAGCGCCTCAGTCTTCGCTACGACACACCATCTTCAGCAACTCGCTTAGCAAAACCTCATTGGGAGTCGAGTGGGCGCTTTGATGGCCGGCCAGGCGTTTGATTGCGCTCCAGGGGACCACCATAGCCTCAGCGCAGAGGATTGCATCGCAGGTGCTGCTTTATAACATAACGTGCACGTGTGCGCGTGGAGAGCTGGCGTGCGAAGAAGTTACTGGTCCCTCCCTGGCAATTCAATCCTGACGTGCAACGAGAAAAAAAAGGTTCAGTCGCGTTCTGGAGCTCAGGATGTATCAGCTCCCTCCGTTTCCTCACACACATCAAAGTTTGGTCAGTTCAGAGGTGGTGTCGTACTGCTCACTCCACTGCCTTTCTGCTGCTATGTGTTGGCTGGTTTCTCCTGCGTTGGTGGTAAGTTGGTTAGATGACGAAGCGCCCACATGAACTCCCGGTGCTCCTCCGCCAGATACTTGATTCATCCTGAGTGAGCAGCACGGAAACGAAGCAGACCTCTCATCCTTCGTCCCTCGCACTTGATTGATTGCTTCCAAGTGGACGCCTGTCCTCAGGATGGTACTCCAGCGTACAGTTGCGGTGCTGAGCTCCTAATATCCGGTGCACCTCCTGTTTACCGGTGCTCTCAATGGCATGCTGGCACACACCGTCGCATCACTACAGACATTGACTCTCCACATGCCATTATGCATCGCTCTTACTCAAAGCTCCTCCGTGTCCGAGTCGTACTGGTCCTTGGAGCCCTGCAAATGGAGCTCCGTCATCTTCTTCGTGAGCAAGTACGAGTCCTCGGCCTGCTGCCGCAGCTCCGCCATCTTGCGCCAGAGCTCTTGGCGCTGCTGGTTCGCATCGCCACTGGAGCCCGCGTGTTGGCGGCCTTCGTCCTCGTTTTCTGGGATCGCAGGCTCCCAGTCATCTCGCAAGCCATCAGTCGACGGACTCGCACCAGTGGACTCGCTATCCGGGATGCTCGAGCCCTCGCTTGGCGAACCTTCTTCTTCTTCTGGGCTAGTTTTAGAAGTCCGCTTGCTTGTTGTCTCAGGTTCCGGAGCCTGGCTCCCCGACGGCTGCCTGGTGGCTTCCTGCACAGGTCCGTAGCGACCAGAGAGTACTTCGCTTTGCGCAATGTCAAAGGCGCTGCTCGCATTCGCACTCGCGATGCACGTCTTGCAGAACGTCCCAGCCATCTGTTCGACTGTGAGGCCGTCCGAGTGGCGCTTATACGAGCCAGCAACGGACACTACAAAGCTCAGCGACCGATTCACGCGGCAGCGTGAGCAGATAGTCTCACAGCAGATGCTGCACGTCGCGATGCTACTCAGGATGCCAAACTTTTTCGTGCACACGTTGCAGCGGGTGGCCGTCGTCGCCGGATTTTTATTCTTTGCGGCAGTTCGCAAGAGCCACGTGAGCTTCTTGCTCTGCGAGCACATGACGGCGTTCGAGGAGCTCAGCAGCGAGTTAGCCGAGATCTGGATGACGAGCGCTTGCGCCCCGTTCGGCTCGGCCTTGCCGCGTACGAAGATGTCCACCGCGTTGAGGTTGTCGAGCGGTGTGTAGATCGAGTAGGAAATGAGCCGGCCGCGCGTGATGCCGTGGCGTGAGAGCTCGCCGCAGCCTGGGAGGTCCACCGCATGGCGAAGGAAGTAGCCCACGCGACTGCCGTCTGTTCGAGTGAGCGTACCAGAGGCCTCGAGAAAGACAAAGTCACGCGGCCGCACGAGCGCCTGATACTGCTTCGGGATGCCCTTGATGTACCACTTGATACCGAGGAACCGGAACGGGTCTTCTGGTGTTGGTCCTTGGATCTGGTGTAGCACTGCAGCGTCGAGCCAGCCATCGTTAACGTACGC
>JAASFV010001136.1:0-10940 GCA_023334015.1 Globisporangium paddicum
ATGATCAACAAACGGAAAGCACAGCCGTAAAGCGTTTTCCAATTGGCTCATTCTGTCCAATTTTGAGCTTCAAAAGTCTACTATTGGTTAAAATTTCGGCAAAAAGTGGGTGTCCTCATAGCACTGGCCAGCACTGTATTAGTTTATCATTTGACTCGTGAAAAGTCGCCAATTCCGCATTGCCACACGAGAAGCATGTGGTCATGATGGCGCTCTCGAGCGACGACTGGCCGCGCTTCTCTCTGCTTGTCGGCTCTGGATCACAGACGCATGAGCACAGCTCTGGCACTACAAGTGCGTCGCCATCGTGTCACTTACGGCCGGCGACAGCGCTGACCGCGCGCGAGCTGCTTGACGCTGCGAGCAACGCCAGCAGCACGTGGGAGTGCTGGTTGCAGTTGCACCGGCCGACCTCAAGCCACGGCACAAGCTCGCGGCACATCAGTAAAAGTGAGCGAGCAGTGTGCTGGGCCTTTCACACGCCCACGTGGAGCTGCGGCGTTGAAAGCGACGGCGCATGCGTGGCACTCGTCGGCAGCACGTGGCTCACAAGAGAAGAGCCGTCCGGTTCAGAGACGACAGTGTTCCGATTGCAAGCTGGACGATGGCACCACTTTGCAGGTGTGCTGATGCGGAATAGATCTGTGTGTATGTGGTGGCGGCTTACGTTGTTATGTATGTTATGGGTTGTGTGTAGTGGTGAGAGAACAAAGTGCGCTTGAAGTCTTCGTTGATGGCTGCAGAGTGGCCATGAGCTCGTATGAGAGAGCAGCAGACCAACGCAGCTATTCGAATAGTGGAGATGCCGACGTCTTGATCGGAGTCGCAGCTTCACTTGGGGTTGATCGTGTCGCCTGCGTGCTGCACGACTTGCGCGTATGGCGTTGCGCCCTTAGTGAAGACATCCTCACAGCGTACGTGGAAGTGCGAAAAATCCGCTTCAAGCGCTGGCTCGCGACTGATGCTAACTGCTTCAGGGTACTTGGTCTTTTATTTAGGTGGCTCCACCAACCGCTATCAGTCGCACATCCACACCTCTCGAGCTTAGTCGCACACTGGGGGCTATCAAGCAGCTCATCTTCCAGCACTGAGCTCGATTTGAGCGGCAGCAACCGCCACTTAAGTCTCGTGAGACCAAAAGAAGACGACACTGCTGATCACACGCGCATGTCGTGCTGGTTGCGCATCGCGCCGCCGCGTTTGACAGCTGCCTCGACAGATTTCATCGTCGAGACGCTGCAAGATACTTTGAAAAGTGACTCGGAATGCCGCTTCCAGATCAAGATTCGACATCGCAGTGCGCTGGAACGCGATCCAGTGCCAACAACATCAGTACAGCTATCGCAGATCCTCTTTTTGTGCAATTTTCGCTGTTGCAAGAGCACGAGCGTCACAAACAAGGGCGAGGGCAAGTGGCTCGTCTCGCTACTACAAGAGTGCATTCGCAACCTCCCAGAAAGCGCTCTCGTGGGGATATTTGTACCGTCAATAGTTGACCAAGAGAACCAACCGAGCAAGTTGGTGCACTCGCCAGTGTTCGTCACCCGCACTGGCAAGGTACGGTATAGTATTTTGTCTTGAAGAGGTAGCTAGTGACTGGTTGATGTATTACTCACTTTTATTTGCATTTCTCTCAATGCCAGAGCAAGACCTGCAAAGATCTTGAGCAGCTCACCATCACAGCTACGCTTGACGATGCGGATAATCTACTACAAAGTATTGCAAGTGGGATCCGCGCCTTCCTCGATGGATCAGCTGAGCTACTGGCCACTTTGTCGGAGAGCTCCACGGGCGGAATCGGACTCTCGCACACGAACATTGTTGTGATCAATGACTGTACCCTTACTGGTCCAGCTACTGCAACTTCAGCGATCTACGACGAGGCTCGAGAGAAACTCGCCGGTTACCTGGAGGCGATCGACAAAGAGCGCATGCACATGTTTTTTCTCCACTTGCGCCCACCGCCACCAGCGCTTTCTTCAGTGGATTTGAATACCTCGAGGCTCTTCACAGAGTATATCTGCTGCGAGCAGGACTTTGAATGGGTTCTTGCGAGCGTGATGCATCGAATCAGCCAAGTTGCGTGCACGAGCGCCAGTCTGCGCTTTCAAGTGTGTGGAGATCATGATGGAAGCGCAAAGCTCAATATTGGCAGACTTGGTGCGGGTTGTGTGAGCCGAAAAGAAGACAGCAGTGTCCAGATAGTTGACTTTGGGCTGTGCGCACAAGCCGAGACGCTGGTGATATCTGGTTCATTCACAGCTTCTACCAAAAAGAGCTCGATACCGTTCGTGGAACTCAGTTTCCAGTATCGTTCGCACGACAAGCAGCTGCAGGTGGCGCGAATCTCGCTTCGGCTCCGAGATGATCTCACAAACGACATGCACGTGGCTCGTAGGGAGAGAAACGAGTCGCTAGCGCTGCTGAGAGGTGGTGACAGTAGTTTGCTGCTCGAGCAGCGGCGGCGGCTAATGGATGAGAAGGAGCAATTCCTCCACGCACAGGTGACACACGAAGTCGGGGAGCTCGAGAACAGCTTCAAGCGTGTCAACATCATGAAGGAGGAGCTCTGGGCGAAACGAAAGTGGATCATCCAGCGAGGGTTGAGGCAATTCGAAGAAGACGAGCTTAGTCAACTCGAAGCCGACGCCCACGAGGCTTTGGTCACATTTACAGCGCGTCTCGAGACATTACAGACCATGTATACTCTGAACGCTCGCGAAAACAGTCGATGCAATGGTGGCGCTACTGGCGGTAGAGACTCCACCCAACGAGTACAAGTTGAGCTGTACATTGACGACATTCGCAGGCATTCAAGTGCCGGTGATGACAAAGATGGGAATTCCCAGGATGAGCTCGTGCAGCGCTTTGAGAAGTTAGTCCTGAGAGTGGATCTACTCTCGACTCGGTTCCGTGACCTCGAGTCGAGGATGGAGGATCTGCTGCACAGCGTTCGCATCTCACAGAGCAAAGGGTTTGTAGTCATGAACGACACGAGGAAGGCGTGGATGCTCATGTACGACGACCTCATGGTCAGCAAGCGTAAGGTGATGGAGACCACATGTGAACGCACGAGGGCCGAGTTTGCGCTCGTGTTCCAGGAGCACGAGCAAACGTTAAGCGACCAGATGCTCGCCGAGATCAAGAAAATCAACAGCGCGCTGCTCAAGTGCGAGAAAGAGCACGTGAAACGCAAGAAGCGCGTTTTCTTCTGCATGAAAGAGGTCATCAGCACCATGGCACACGAGGCTGAGAGTGCTTTTGAGCTGGACGCAGCCACACGAGCAGCGCGCCAGTGCAAGCTCCTACGCGCGCCGCCTCTGGATGATCCAGCACTCTATGGATCATGTGTCCACGTGTTCTTCCCACTGGATATCTTAAATCAGAGTGACAATTCAAATGTTGAGAGTGGCAACCGCCTCAACAACACGGTGCATAGTCTTCTCTTTGGACTGCGCCATTTTTGCCACGAAGTGAGTCAAGCGCCCGTTTGCCGATGTATCGCGCTCCAGGAGAACTTTCTCTGGCTCGACCAAGAGCAACTCTGCGAATCTACTGTCCTGAATGCAGAAGCAGAAGCCGAGCTCTCAACTACAAAGCGACGTGAACTGGTGCACGAGAGATCTTGGGCGGTGATTATTGTCACGTTTAATGCTCTCTTTGAGTCTCCAGCGGCAGTTGCTGAACTGAAGCGCGTGCTGTCATTCGCGGAGCAAAAGCGGAAGCAGGTGTTGCAACTTGAGTTGGAAGCTCCGTTCACGAACCTCGATGCGTTCAAAAACTCACGCGACACTAGTTCAACAGAGTCCTCAGTAGTCAACAACAGAGGTCATCAGCAGCACGAAGTTCCAGTGGAGAAGCAATATCTCTCTTACAAGCAGAGTCTTGGAGTGTTTCAAGCTGCCCTCGCCAGGATCAGATCGGTAACCTCAAGCAATCATAGTGGCTTACTTATGGTCGCTCCATTCGAACGTGAGTGCGCACGCTGTGCTAGATGTGACGAGCATTCTGAGGGCGACATACTTCCTTGTGTACCCTGTTGCTGGCCAATGCTCGCGCGGTCGACGCACAAGTTTGAAGACCTGCCCACGTGCTCATTTCCAGGACATTCTGAGCGCGCTTTCTTCGCAATCGTGAGCTGCATTGGTCAGTGGATCGATGCACTCCCACTGTCTGCAGCGATTGCCAGCACAGTACTCAGTCACAACTTCGATCCGAGAGGGGCATCGCCACTGTTTCTCAAGCTTGAGCGATTCTGGAGCGTCGAGGTGAGCAAGCGTGAAGCACTGTGGGAAGAGAGTTTCTCGCGTCGCATGACTGAGATTAACAGGCAACTGCAAAAGTTGTTTGCAGTCAACGACGAAGAAGCGAACGAGCTCGTCCAGCTACAGTTCACGCTAACAAAGCGCAAGCGGAAGCTCATAGACGACTGTTTCGAACGAGTCCAGGGCTTCCAGGAAGAGCTCAAGTTACTGAAGACGCTCGCAGAGCACAAAGAAAATGAAGACTTGACTGAGCCAGCACTCCAGACAAAGGAACTCACGCTGATGCTGGAGCTCGATGTAATACAAACATTGGGTGAATCAGATCAGCTAATGACGAAACTGGACCAGCTGGAAAAAATAGACGACAGGGAGAGTGACGAGACCGACAGCAACCAGACTCTGTTTTTGCAGGTCAATTTCCACGAGTCGCTGAAGCGAAGCAGCCAGCGGATCCTCGAACTCGGGAAGCAACATGTGGAGAACCAGTTGCGAGCAATCGCAAAGATCTTTGGCAAGCAGCAGGAGCGAGACGAAGTACAGCAGCTTGAGTCTCGGTGCGCGTTTGAACAGGTAGACGCTCAGTTCTCTGGCTATCTACTGCGATTGAGTGATAACTTGACCATCTTTTCTCACACTTGCTGTTATTATGCAGAGCGAGATCAGACGTATCGAAGCGGTCTTCGGCCAGGGACTTGAGGTTCTGAACCGTAGAATAAACGATCGAAGGCAAGAGCTCATCGATGAAGCGCATGCGTTCGTGCAGATCTCACACTTGGAGCAGCGTACATTCTCGCTGACAGTGGGCGGGTGCGACTTGATTCAACTTCGCAAGCACGCGCGCGATGTAGATGAACAGAGCACTTTGCGCGTCGCTGTGCAGTTTGACAAGTTGCTCAGCGAGCTGATGGTCGACACGGTACGAAAACTGTTGTTGATTTTGTCTGAGGTCTATTGTATATTGTGACGCTTGTATTGGTCATTATACTCTTCAGGCCCAAGCATTTCGAGACAAAACTGAGGACGCTGTGCAGGTCTTTGCCTCATTCTACAATCCGTCGCCATTGTCTTTCTCTGTAGCGTATGAGCTTGAAGCCAAGACTGACAGTCTACAGTCCGCCAGCATGCCACCAGATTTGCTGAGTCTCAAGGACTTTTGTTCACTGAACCTTGGAGAGCCTCGTGAAACCTGGCATTCGCTGCAGCGAATGGTGCTTCTAGCAGAGCGCGAATTATTGAGCGTGCGCCAGGCAAAAGACCTCGCATGCGACTTCAAGATGCGCTTTCAAGAAGAATTCGTCGGCGCCCAACTGAAGAGCTCTCAAGTGTACAGCCAACGATATGTGGAGCACCTCACGGATCTGCTCGCAAATGTCAAGACCGACAAAGATCATAGTCTTGTCAAGCGACTACAGTGCAAACGCTTGCTGCGAACGACCATCGAAGACCGTGAGCAGTGCAAGCAGCGTGCCGTAGCGCTACAGTCAAAACTCTTAGACGCAAAGCGACGAAATTCATATTTGCTACAGATCCTGCAACAATGTCGAGCCTCCTACGAGAAGGCGATTCGCATGAGTGAGCTGCTCGAGAATTTCAAGATGGACCCGCTCTTCAAGAGCTGGTTTGTTGTGGGCGAATTCCACACGTCGTCGGTCGCAGACTGGTACGAGCTGCGTGCGCACTGTGCAGACGACGTTGCGCGACTCGAGGCCGAGCTCAAGGTGCTTGAACGTCAACTGGAGCGCCTGCACGAATTGGTCGAGCAGCGGCGGCTTCAATGGGTGAAGTCGAGCGTCGCAGATGTCGCGATCTGTGAGCGTGCCGAGCAACTCCAGGATCTCGTGCACCATTCGGTGGATCAGATCGTAGAGACTGAAGAAGCGCGCGTGTTCCATCTGCTCTCGTGCTTTGATGTGCGTCGGAAGTGGTTCGACGAGTGCCGTCTGAAGAGATTGCATGCAGAGACAGCGAGCTTATCATCGAGTACAGACGATGCTGGTGATGAATCAGTGAACCAGAACCTCGTCATGCTCTCGATTGCGCGACTCGACTCGATCAAGCAGGAGAAACTGTTCGACTCGCTGGTGCGCAAACTTCGTGCCTATGAGCGGATTCGAAAGCAGGAGATTGAGAAGCAACAAGTGCGTATACTGATCCTTGTGTAGCGTGTGCGGTCTGAGAGTGAGTTTGAGTCTGACATGTTTCATGCTTGTGGCAGATGGTGGCTGATGATATCCAGCAGCATCGAGCTCTAAGTGACCGACTACTGCAGCGTGTGGGCTTTGTAACACAGCAATTGGTGCGAACGCATGCCATTTCAAAGAAGAGGGAACCTACTGCTCGTGGCAACAATAGCGGGCCAAAGCGAGACATTGTTGGCGATACCGACTCTACCCAGCTTGTCGCAGCACTAAGAGAGTTTGAAACTCTGAAGGTCGCTGCCAGTCGAGATCACTTATTCTCGGAGGCTAACTTGTGCCAGCTCTCCTGGCGACAGCAAGAGCAAGTTGCCACGATCCATCGCATCGACACTGTGGTTCAGCGACTCACAGGCGAAATCAAAGTCGCGGGGGACTACCTGGGGATTTTGAAAGCCACCGATAACAAGCTCTACAACCTAGGGATCAGCAATCGTGGTGACGATTTGGAGTGCAGTTCAGAGAGCTATGGACAGCGCATTCGGTCGCACTTGCCGTTCGTGCTGCGCGTGTTTGAGTACTATACGCGCCAGCGGTGGTCCGTACAGTCACTCGAGCGGACGACGCTGATAAACGAGAAGCTGCGCTTGTGCAAAGAGCGACTGATCTCGCTTGATTCAAAGCCGGGAAGCTCGCGTAGTGGCGCTGGAGCGAAAGAGAGTGACGGCGCAGGTGTCGACTCGGAACTGGTAGACGAGGAAGTGGAAGCGCAGCTGCGAGAGTCGCTCTCATCAGACGTGGTAGACGGCGATCTCGCGCTGCTTCTCAACCGCTTCGAGTGCCGCGTTGCTGAGCACACGAGCGAGGCACTCTGGGAGAAACTCGACTCATTGGCAGAGCTGATGTTTAAATCACCACTGTCCGCCAACAGCAGAAATATAGGATGCGAAAATGAAAATGGTGTGCTGACACTGTCTGCTGATGGTGACTTGCAAGCCGTCCTCTCGGTGGTCTCGGAGGAACAGCTCAGCTCGTGGCTTTTCTCAAGAGACTTGAGTCAGACCCAGAAGTCGAAAGCGCTCGGACTGCTCTGTAAAGTCACGACGGACGCTGACGCGCGCGACGTTGGCGGGAACATCGCGGAAGTGGTCTACGGTGCGAGTCTCGACAGCAACGAGATCAAGCAGATGTACTTGACCAAGGCCAAGCACCACATCGAAGAGCAATGGCGCGTCACGTGCCTCGTCGTTCTCTTCTTTGCGCGAATCTTCCGGCGCGCTGCGCTCCAGGTGAGTCTGATGACAATGTCTACCTGCCTTTGTTATGTGAAGTGGTTGTCAACCTGAGGGCTTGTTTTCTGATACTTTTTGTGTGCAATAGAAAGCGGCAAAACAGCGAAAACTGGAGGCTGCTGTGCTCACGTCGACGGCTTTACAGCAGCAAGGAGAGCTTGACAATTTTGCTCAGGCTCTTCAGACCAAGTTGGCTAATACAAAAACCTCCAGCAGAGGAGTATTCAACTGGAGACCTCTGACGCAGCAGCTGCAGCAAGTAACACAGGGACGATCGAAGGAGTGGCGCCAGCGCCTGAAAAATTGCTTCCGGCTGCTACAACTGGAACATCAAGAGCGTGGGATTGCAAAGATCGTGATGCGGATTCGTGACGGACTCGTCCATGTATGTTTGCGCTATTGCTTCGGCAGATTTACGCACTTTATGAGGCCTTTCTAACGAGTTGTATTGATACTTGACGAGCTAGGCTCGCCCAGTGCACCACGTGCTTGGTGAACTTTATGATCAGAACCACGAGATGCGGGACCTCGCATTGCGCTTCGAGCACGTGCGCGCAGAGTTTGAGCACCAGCCACCGACCCCCAGCGGACTGGAACTCGTGGCTGCAGCGAACAACTCGATCAAGGTGAGCTTGGTGAAAATAAACAACGATGTGGCAGCTAACTCCAGCTTCTTATGCTGGGTCGCTTGCTGCAACAGATCAAGTGGACGCCGCTCCAGAATGACGCTGATTTGCTGTACGCCGCGGAGATTCAGCGGTGGGCGCCACTTACGAAGCTTACACGAGGTGGTGGATTGAAGGACGAAGCACCAGATATTGGTGGTGATATTCAAGAGAGCAGTGGTGCCGGCTCGTACTGGGATCTTTTCGTGAGCGACTCGAAGCAAAGTCATACGTTCTACAACCTCCAGACGGGCGAGACGTACTGCATTCGCGTGCGCAACGGCGTGAGCAAGTCGAAATGGGGGAAAGCGTCACATGCCATATTCGTCAAGCTCCGGCAGCAGACTGGTAAGAAGATAAGGAGGGCGACGCAAACATTGTGATGCTAACTGAATGAAGCTGCTCTAATATTTGACTCGTTGTCTTGCCTTCTTGAATGTTCACTGCAGGCGTTTCATTTTTTATCCTCGGCATCCATTGGTATGCATATACAAATGTATGCTTGCAGAAATATTTTGAGAATTTTGCGTTTGGACCAAAGAGCAAAACACCCAATCTAAATGAATTATTTTAGTTGGGAGCTGGCTCATTTTCCAATACAACAAGGGAAGTACTATTTCCACCACCTCATTTCATCCATCACCACTCAATACCGGTACTGAAACGGTATAACTAGAAGCATATCGGTATGAGACCAATGACAGCCCACGCACTTTTGGCATGATGTATCCAAGAACAATGTCACATACACACAACGCCATTGGCAAGAAGACCGCGCCCAAAGCGCCACGGCCAACAACAACACTGTACCAACGGCACTATCAGAGTAAGGGTTGCGCCCACAGCGCGATCACAGGGATAAGACAATGTACATACTACTGCGTCGTGCTACAATGTGCCCTCAGTTGGCGGCTAGTATATACGTAGTGATTGAGTGGCCGTGTTGTGCTGCTATATATGTATGGAACTAGGTCATGTTTGTGCACTCGCTTAACAGCATCGAGACCCAGTGGGGTTCTTGGCGCCTAGCCTCCTGGGAGTGGTCTGCTCGCCTACGTCGCCCATGTTTAACGCCAAGGAGCTTTACAACCAGATAGATCTGGTCAAAGTACGTTTATTTTACGAATCAAGCTAGTAGAGCTCTTCACTAATTCTACAGTATTCACACAGTTGTAATGCAACCCAAGGCTATCATCTCGCACAAAGCGCTCGCTCCAGTCGTTGTCGAGGGCGCCAAGCTCACGGAAACCACTCCCAGCCACATGTATACGCTGGCGTCAGCACCATACGTGAGCGTGGGTGGATTGATCTCTATTGAATACATCCAGCGTATTTCGCCCAAGCTGCGACTAGTGCCAACGCAAATCTGCTCTTCTCATTTGCAGATCATTAATCGCAAAGAACCTGCTGATGCCGAGCCTATCAAGCGCCCATCCACACGCGGTGGTCTTCGTCCCGTTCTCCAGCGGCACGACCGCACGGCCGGTAGTAGGCTTGACTGACTGCGTTCTGCTATGACTTCGTGAAATCGTCGTCAGATGTATGCTACTGTGAATGATACTAATCTAGGGAGGGGAGCTGACTGTGCGCGCTACTCACTATTGCGATCGACTTCGGTTACCTCGAGCGCCCAGGCTAGTTCGATCTGGGCTTGCAGCCGTTCGTCTACGTTATGGCGACTATGGTCTTTAAGCGTGTGCATTCACAAGGGAAAACCGGTATCGTGCTGTCGCGCTTTGAACAACGATAACGACAAGGCCACGCGCACCGCGCACCAACAAAAGAACTGCCGAATTTACAGTAGATAAACACACAGCATTATTTTGCGATTATTATCTTCATATATTCACACTTTAGAATCTTACAAACATGAGCATCCAGGTGAGCGGCTCATGCGCCCTCAATGTCTAGTTGTCGTCGTAGTTCACTTCGCCCGTGAATCCCATTATGACTAGCACGCGCTCCCTGTAGAGTTGCTTGCTCATGCCCGCTTGGCCGTCATGCATGAGGCAGAGCGCCAGCGAGATGCCGGTCACGACGGCAAAGTACACGAAGATGAATCGCACAATGTCGCTCGCGATCATGTTGAAGATCGTAATCACGAGCGGACTGGTCGAGCGGAAAGAAACAGTGGTAGTACCACGAAAAGGTTAGTGTACTGGCCACGAAAGTGTGGCGAAGCGGATGCGTAATCGATAACAGTTATCAGATAGACCAAGGGGTGAAGTCTGTCTGGGGCAATTCGTCGCGATTCGGTATGCAACAGACAATCAAACTATATATATAGCACTCGCAGACAACTCTCGATCAGTATCTCTCAGCATTGTGTACCCTTTAGCAGCCCTTTTGATTGGGCATAAGAAAACATGTACTAGGACTTTCTGATACCTCCACTCGAGTACACGTAAATGGGAGAAGGGCAATCAATCAAATGTGTGTGTACTTCCATTTGCTCTGATCACACAAGAGTTGGGATCGACGCACGAGGTGTTTACGCTTGTAACACTGATGGCTGGCTCATGTCAGTCTATCTCACCTAAGAGAATGCGACTTGACACTCGCGCCGGAAGGTAAACTCTCGAA
>JAASFV010001137.1:0-10928 GCA_023334015.1 Globisporangium paddicum
TAACGTTTGGTTAAGTCAACATTAGTTGATGTTGCTCCAGACGAGTGACTTGGGAATTGTATGTCTTATCTGACCTCTCCGAAAACCGCCGACCCAGACCAGAGTATACATATTCCAAGTCAGTCGGTTGGAGCAACATAATGTTAGTACCGAATTATTACGCGTAATTTATGATAGTTCTGCTGTGAGATTCCTGGAAGGTCGTACGAGCGATATCTCGGCATTTCAAACCTGGAAAGGAGGGAAATCTCGCCCATGCGACCTTCGAGTCACATTGCCATCTTAGTTTAAGCAACATAAGCATTGCGTCACGAAGAGGGGGAACGCAAACGGGAAGAAGGCCGGCGTAAGCACCGAACGCTCCACGTTGGCAGAGAGAGAACGGCTCCTCCGCACGCCACGAGACCCCCTTGCTTCGAGAGACACGCTCTGCTGCTGCTTCTCCACATCCACCCCACATACAGAGAATCCTCATGAGCGAGCCGACGCCCAAGCCGACCGCAGACGAGCCCGTCGTGGTCTCCGCAGACCATGTGGCGGTCGTCTCGGAGACGCCAGCGAGTCCGCCTCCTGCGCCTCTCGACCTGACGCTCGTGTCGGAAGTAAGTGGCGACGGCGCTCATGAAGGTGTCGCCGCTGTCGAGCCACCAGTTGCCCCGCTAAAAGAACCGGTGCGTGTGTTAGAGGAGACCCTGACGATCTCGGTCTCCACCGAGGCAACTCCGGACGCGAGCGACGACGACGCCGATATGGTGGTGGCCGAGGCCGCGACGCCGTCCTTCGTGTCCTTTGACGCGCTCGAGTCCCCTTCGTCCGTGCTGCTCGCAGCGCCGCCCAAGGCCCATGGTGACGTCATCGTCTCTGCAGCACACGCTGAAGCTGGCAGTGAGAACGAGGCCGCTGAGCTGAAGAAGAGTGAGGAAATCACGAGTGATGACATCATCGAACAGGCGAGTGGGGGAGGAGGCGATGGCACCGCTGAGAAGCAGGAGGAGAAGGCTGTGGACGAAGACGAAGCGAAGGATGACCAGGACGCCAAGGACCCGGAGGCCGGCGACAGCAAGCCAAAGCACACGAACGTGGACGACGCCACGGCGAAAGTGCTGGAATCGTACGTCCAAACGACTGTATGTTCTGCTATTTCAGGCACATGGAGGATTCTAATCTGCTTTGCTTTGTCTGTGTGTTATCTTATGTAGACTCGACTATGAATCTGCGCTCATCCGAGACGACGGCGAAGTGCTCGTGCTCCCGAAGGGCTGGTCCACGCGCGAGAGCAAGACCCACGGTGGCAAGACGTACTACGTGTCGCCCTATGGCCATACGCAGTGGCTGCGGCCGCCACTCAAGACGGGCATCCACTACAAGTGGATCCACGAGATCGAAGTCGCGTTCGATTACGGCCGCCTCGGGCTCAACCTCAAGCAGATCGCGGGCGAGCCAGGCACCGCGTTTTCGGATCTCCAGGTGCACATTGCGGAGGTCTACAAGGTACGAGATTGTTGCTATAGACTCGCATTGTGAATGAGGTATTGAACCTGACCTGTTGTTATTATTACTAGTTACCGAATGGAGAGCCAAGTCCCGCAGAGATTTACAACTGGGGCGTCAAGCCAGAGAAGTACGAAAATGTTGCTGCTGTGAACTGCGTTGAAGAGCATTTGCCTTGTTGCTAACCAAGTTATCGTTTGTTTGCTTTGTCTATACAGGCGATTGGTTGTCGGGATGCGAATGACCGCGATGAACGGCGAGCCGCTGGCAGGTTTCACGTACAACGAGGTGCTGGACAAACTGAGCAGGATTCCCCGCCCAGTGCGCATCAAGTTTGCGGACATCACCAAGGGCATTGTGGTATGTTTGTCACCTCTTAATTTCTTCGCGATCACTCGATAACAGCCGATGTGCTTGATGAATATAGGGCCACGTCCAAGAAGAAATTCCTCAAGAGGAGACTGAGGAGGAAAAGGAGAACCGCGTCGCGCGGACAGTGCAGAGCTCGCTGCGCCTCGAGTATTTCCAAATGCTCGTCGCCTACGAACTGCATCAGCAAGTGTGGAAGATCTCACGACAGCGCATGGAGAAGAAGGAAATTGAGCTCGCAAAGAAATTCGAGATTGTGACTCTGCAGATAGAAGCGATGGACGAATACGCGGTGTTGCTGGAGAAAGAGCGCGAGAACCTGATCCAGGAAACCAGTACTTTGGAGCAGAACATTGAACAGCTCAAACTCCAAGAAACTGGAGAGATCGAATCCCCCGAGGTTATCAAGACGACCGAATTGAGCGAACGAAACGTAGAGCTTGACAAGGAGATCGCCGAGCTCATTGTGGAAAATGAGGAGCTCCGTCAGGCGCGAGTCGTGCTCGAAGACTCGTTGGATGTTGTGCAGACGGAACTTGACCAGTTTGTTGACTTTGACAACGACGACGGCGTTTACGAGATCGACGTGTTCTCGTCCGCGTTCCTGGGCGTGTACATCCAGCGAGGTTCCATTGACAAGAAGGCGGACGATGCGAGGGAGCGGTTGCTTGCAAAGATCAAACACAAGAGCAACCAACTCGAAGACGACTTAGAGAAAGAGGAGGAACGTGCACAGTACGTCGAGTCCGAGATTTCGCAGTTCAAGAGACAGATGCAGTCGGTGGTGATCGCATCGAAGCGCGAAGACGACTTCATCAGCGGCGAGAAGCCGCCTCAATTCATCTTCTTGGAGAACCGGATCGAGTACCTGAGGAAGACTCTGGTGAGCATTATTGCGACCAGTATTGTCAGCGCTTCGGGGCGATTATATTGACTCGTTCCATGTGTCTATGCATTTCTTATAGCGTGAAACAGTTATCGCCATCGCAAAGGCATCGAACGATGGCGACCACGCGGCCGCAGACAGTCTTTCGATCCGTCGTGCTGCATTGAAGGACGATCTGAAGTACGCACTGGACGAAATGCAGAGAATGGAGAAAGAGCTCGCCGCGCTATCCGAAGCTGAGCGAGCATATGCTCTTGCGCATCCAGTTATCAGTGAACCAGAGGACCCGCACGCTGGGATGGATATTGACCAGATCATGGAAGAGCGTGCCGCTGCCACGGCTCGTCTGCAGAAGAAGCTGACCAAGTTGCGGGTCGAGCTGGTACGTTTATGACTTGCATGTAGTGCATGGTGAGATGTTCGAAACCAGTGCTAACAATTCTTCTCATTGTTTGTGATTTAACAGCAAGAAGTCGTGGCCGAAATCACGCTTGCCTCGAATGCGAACGACGGCCCACGGCTCGCCGAGCTGAACACGCGTCGCTCCGAGCTGAAGAACGAGATGTCTGCTGTCCAGGACCAGATTCAGGGCAAATCGTCAGCATCCGTTTCCAGAGAACGAAGCAGCATGTCTATGCGTCCGTCGCTCACTGGGTCTACGACACGTGCATCTTTGACTGGTGCTACGACGCGCTCATCGTTGAACGGAGCATCGTTGATTGGCGCTACGACGCGCTCATCGTTGAATGGAGCATCATTGATTGGCACTACAACGCGCTCATCGTTGAACGGAGGATCACGTGCATCGATGAGTAGCCACACGCCACGTGCCTCGTTGAGTGGAGCTTCACCCCCGCAAGAGCGTATGTCTGCTGCGCGCATGTCGGGGATGCCTGAGCGCGGAATAAGCCGCAGCAGCAGTGACGCGTCGATGGCGTCCATTGTTGCGTCGTCCGACTCGAACGCCAACTTTATCCCAAGCGTGGATGGCAGCTTCCCCGTGCTTTCTGGGAAGTTGCTAAAGCACCCGAGCCACTCGAACGAGAGGGGCGTGTTTGGCAACATGTCCTTTGGAGGGTTCCGAGACCGCTGGTGCGTGATCGACCCTGTGGGCTACTTGCGATACTACAAGAAGAAGGGCGACAAGGATCCACGCGGCTCCATCCCGCTCGCGATCACCGGGCTCGAAATCGTCGAGGCCAAGTCAGACGGCAAGCCGAACGAGTTCCTCGTGTGTTCGCCGACCCACCAGACACGGTTCTTGGCCAAGAACCGCGATGAGATGCTCCAGTGGATGAAGGCCCTCGAGCTCGCGCACAAGATCCTGATCGCAAACGGTGTCTCGAATGGTGGCTCAACGAAGCCTGCTAGTCTGCGTCGCCAGGAGAGTACGGCCTCGAACGGCAGCGCCATGGCCTCTGCCACCCCTACCACCTCGGTCACTTCTCCAGGTCCAGCCAACGAGGAGTCGTACCGAGCATCCCGAGCCACCCTGGGCTTCTAAGAGAGAGGGAGAATGATGTCCGTCCACCTGAGGCAAGAGTGGGCTAAGCTGGTCGAGTGAAAGAAATTGTCGGAGCCGGCAAGAAGAGAGGAGGAATTTGTAGGGACGAGGAACGGACGAGCGAGCGAGGGGCAGTGCCGTATTTATGAGAGACTGACTGCGTGTAAACTAAACAAAGCGAGATTTACACCTACACAGGAAGGACAGTCAGTGTCCACACAGCCAAGGAGAATGCCATCACGAAGATCCTGGTGATGTTGTCCCATGACATTTATTGGCGTCCAACCATGAAAATTGACTGTAATTCCTAAATTTTAAATTAAAAAGGCTCGAATTTGAACTCGCCCTCCCAACACAGGCCATCGACTCACATTAGGGTGTTTAGGCGGAAATTAGTACGACTTCCCTCTCGACGCCTCGCTCGCTCGCTCTGCACACGAGAGGCCACTCACTCTCTCGTCAGCTCATACGCACAGTCAGTCAGATCGCCATGTTTCGCGCGCGCAAGTTCGTGGAGGTGCCGTCCAAGCGTAGCGGCGGTCTGCTCTCGCCGCCGCACGCGGACCTGCTCGCGGCCACGGGCGGCACAGCCGCCGCGACGGCGCACAGCAAGCGCCAGCGGCTGCAGCTCGAGGCCGCTGAGGCGCTCTTCCTCAACAGTCAAACACAGCAGCATCACCAGGCTGTCTCGGTGGACGCCGGTCGCGATGAGGCTGAAAACGTGCTCATCGAGACGCCCGAATGCACGATCACGATGGTCGACACGCTACCGGGCTTCATCGGTGACGAGGTGCGTAAGGAAAGCTTTGGTCAACATAGACAGCAGCCACAGATCGTGTCCTGCCGCGCGTCGGTGCCGTCGGCGCGCCACAGCAGCGGACGCCAGTGGGTCGTGTACTTCGTCGTGGTGCTGCGCACTAAGCTGCTCCTGTGGCAGGAGGCGCAGCAGAAGGTGATCTCACTCGCACTCCCCGACGAGTTGGACGAACGCGAGGCGCTGCACCCGTTCCTCTTTGCGCTATACGGCCAGAGCTTGTCGCTTATGGTGGTCGGCAAGAGCGGCGTCGTGCTCTTCTGGGAAGATATTGACCTGCCGTACGAGAGCGTCCCCCTGAGCGTCCAGATCCCGCTGCAGTACGACGAAGAGCTCTTTACGACCGCGGACGCGGTCTTGGCGACAGCGGACGATGACCAGCACGCACCGCAGCAGGCCCCCGAAGACGACCTCAAGAGCGTCGTGTGCTGGTCCAACCAGGGCAACGTGTGGGAGGTGGCCATGGACGACCGTCGCATCCGCGTGCGCACGTTCGAAAAGCGCAATGGCGGCTTCCTTTCGGGCCTCACCAAGACCGTCTCGCAGTTCTTCTTCGCGTCGACCCCGCGCGCCAGCGGCAGCAGCGGCAGCACCAGCCAGTACAGCGGCGAGCTGGACCCGAACACGGCTATCAAGTACGTCAAGATCGTGCCGACGGTCTCGGAAGCGCTCGTGAACGATGACACGGCTGACATGCTCGTGCTCTTCCACAACGGTGTCGTTGAGCGTCGCACGTTCAGCACGGGTGACGTCATGGACTGCGCGTGCGTGTCGGTGCGCCACTTTGACGCCACGCGCGTGGCGATCAGCTATTTCAGCGACAATTTCCCGGACCAGCACCTCGCGAAGGTCGAGATCGTGTCGCTGCCGTACGTGCTGGACAACTGCTTCGCGCTGCTCGTGGCCTTTGTGTGCTCGTCGCGCGAAGAGCGCTCGGCGCGCGTCAAGTACGCCGTGTTCCAGTTCTCGCTCGGTTCGACCAGCGAGTCTCCCGAACCCGAGTGGGCCTGTGTGCTTGACTACGAGCCGATGTTCATCGAGGGTGAGAACGACACGAGCCGGTACTTTAGCGTCGACTGCTTCGGGATCGCCCGTGGCGCGTTTTATCTCGTGTGGACCAAGGCGCTGCCGATCCAGTTCGCGTCCATCCTGCTGCCTCGCTCGGGCCAGACGACTGTGCGCTACGCGGCGTTCTCGCTGCAGGGCGTGCACAACCGCACGGCCGTGGGCTTTGGCGCACGAGTTGAGGACAACGCCTTTGCCGGGGACGCGATTAAGGGATCCGTGTTGTTTGTGCTCTTGGAGGACGACAACAAGCTCGCACACGGCGGTACTGTGTGCGTTGCTACAGCGTCCAACATGCAGAAAGTGGAGGCATTGCCTGCCACGCGGGCGTCGGGTCTTGCGAACGCGTCAGTGGTCCACGAGAAGAGTCGCAAGCGGCTCGAAGAAGCGAGCCGACTCACGGGCGAGACGCCCCATTTTCTGGCCGAGAACCTCGACGTCCAGGCCTACGTGCGGCTGCTGACCACGCACTTCCACGACGACCCGTACTCGATGTCCCCGCTGCGCATCGCAAACAAGGACGCGCTAGCGGTCGCCCAGGCGGCTGTGTCCATTGATTTTCAGATCCTCGATGCGAAGCCCTCGTCCGGTCTGAGATGGGGAAAAGAAGACACAGACGATTCTGCCAATGGCCGATCGACAAAGGCATCTCGCACGAGCAGCAGTACTGCAAAGGGTGGCGTGGCGCTCGTGACGCCAAAGCTCGTGCGTTTCCAGCTCGAGGAGAAGCGCACGCGGCACAACGAATTTGTCGATTTCCTGCAACGCCGATGTGCGAACGTATGGCAGGTGATCATCAAGTCTCCCGAGCTCAGTCGGTACCTCACAGAGGATGAAGAGAAGCTCAACGCAGCGATCTCGCTGAGCAAGTTCCAGGGCTCGCTCTATGCCCAGAGCCCAGCTGAGGATGTGGCTTCAATGCCTGCTGGGAGCATCCAGCGCCGCCTCACGGGTCACTTCCTGCTGCACGCGATCGAGAAGACTGTGGAGCAGCGAGGGTACCAGAAGGAGCAGCTCCGTCTCGCTGGCTACAACGCGTTCGACATTTTCTACTGCGAGGTGAGCAAGATCACGGAGCTATTCCAGTTCCTGAGTGTCGAGGTGGCCAAGCTGGGCACGTCCATTGGCGAGAGCGACCCGACGTACCTGTATGCGCTTTTGGAGGCTGGCTACAGTATGCTAAGCATGCTCAAGCCATCGTCCGTCAGCTCTGAGGCTTCGACATCCGGTGGTGCGTTCACTGCGACGGGCAGCTGGGCGTTCACGCGACCAGTGCGTGAGGTGATTGTGGATCAGATCTCGCGGCTCACGGTGCTCGTCGGGTACTCGTCGCTGTCCAGCGAGAAGCGCATCCGCTGGGAGAACGACGAGATCTTTGAAGTGACGGACCAGATTAAAAGCCTCGGCAGCATTCTGCTGGACGGCTACCTGCGCTTCGTGCCGCTGCTGCAGGGAGAAGAAGCCGAAGACCTGCGGAAGGAGTCTGAAGTCAGCAAGCGCTACGTGCTAAACCCGCTCGTATACGTTGCGACCAACACAGCGCTGGATGCTGCCGCGCGAAGTGCTAGTGGTTTTGAACAGGACGCCGCGGGGTTTGCTGAGCGCAAGCGCAATGAACTCTTCCTGCACTGCGTCAAGCTCGCGGAGAAGTACTCGTACTACGAAGCCATGGTCTTCCTCGTGTACACAGAGGATCAGGCAAACCTGGCTAAGCTGGACTACGTGTCGGGCAAACTGCCCAAGAGTGCGTCGGCGAAGCGTCTCGAGGCCTACTACAAGGCCTACGACGGCTTTGCGCAGTTCCTCTTCAGCTGGTACGGCGGTGAAGTGCGCAACCCGTGGCCCGTATCAGCTGCCTACGAGCGCAAGGCGCGCTCGACCATGCTCGCATATATGCTGGGGAATGCAAAACTCTACGGCGGCTCGCTCCACCAGTACATGAAGGGCCACGAGACACTCTCGAAGCACTGCTGGATGACGGCGATCTCCATCGAGCGCTACGACCAGACGACCACGCTCGCGCTCCACGAGGTCGAGCACGAACACACGTCGCTCTCGAAGCGCAAGAGCCTGGTGAGTCTCGCCAAGATTGCGGCGCTCGCAGCGCCAAATACGTCACGCATCGAGGAGAACTTGCAGCAGATTCAGCGCGAGGTACGTCCTTAGATCTGCAGTCTTGTGTGATTTATATGTTGGCGCCTTGATAGCTAACCGACAATTTCCTTATACTGGATGTTATTGCCTGTACAGCTTGTCCGTGCAAAGATCCAGACAGTGCTGCTGCAGCTCCCACTGGAGCTCGCCGTGGACGCCGAGCGTCCACTGACGCTGGACGAACTCGTCAACACGTGTCTCGAGGCTTCATCATCCGTGTCCAAGAACGATCCGATGAGGTACGTGGGTCGTGTAGAGTAGCATACTGATAAACTGCACTAGCTTGTTATTGTTGTGCTGACTTGTCTTTGCCTTACTTTTTTGTAGAACGAGCCTGTTCCTCATGGCGCTTGAAGCTGTCGAGAGCACGCAGGACACGGACGCATTCGAATCGACACTCACGCATGTGTGGCGCCACGGACTCTGTGAAGATGACGAGCTCTGGGAGACGCTGCTGGATGAGTACGCCTCGGGCGTGAACGAGCAGAAGTTGGAGCTGTTGATGCGCCAGACGCTGCTCTTTGCTGCCATGACGCAGTATTCATCCGCGGCGCGTCGAAAACCTGTGAGCTTTTCGTCATCTGCTTCTACGGCGCTGACGATCGAGTTGATTGACGACCTGATTGAGAACGAAGAGCACGAACACTCGGTCATTTGCGTACGCAGCCGCCAGCTCTTCGCCAAGACGCTCAACTTTGCCCTCGCGCACTAGGAAGCCTTCGCAGGATCAATGGGTTAATAGGAAGCTGGGAACCAACAGATGAGTCGTGTTAGCTACTTATCGACACGCTCAAGCAGGAAAATAAAGAAGCAATAAACATCCAAATAAATCCAAGAAGCAGCAAAACTGAGACCACACGAGGATGGTTCGTTCTTCACAATATGCACAGCAGCTACGGTCCACGCCACCAGTCGATGGTGATGCAGGCGGAGCAAGTAATTATTCGTCGTCGTCGGTCGCCACAGTGAGCGCTGGAGAAAGCGAGATGCCCAGCTAAACAATAGAACACGGGGAGAGCGGTTAGCACCATGATCTCTTGTCAGTGTAGATACGGTGATATTGTAACGATAGACTTACCACCGCCACCGACATGAGGATCACCCGGGACTCGAGCGCGGGGCTTTGCGTTGTCACCACCCAGCTGGACATGGTAACAATCAAGCACACAGAGTAGGTCAGCAGTGTGCTCCAATATGTAGCGTTGGACAGTTGCGATGGACAAAAAGGAATAGTTCATACCTGTCGGCGAGGAACAGCGCGAGCGTAGCGACAGCGAGCACCACGAGGGTCGCTTTGGAGTTTTCGTGCTCGTTGTTGCGCACCAGTGCGCCAACAGCGATGAGCAGCGCCAGGTTGGCGATTGCAGCAGCCGAGACCGCAACGGATTGGAACTCGTCCGGGGTCGAGCCGATGAGCACGAGCAGCTCGGCCGCACACCTCCACGAGAGCGCGATGGCGACCCACTTAGCGGACGCACGATCGTCCTTCTGGTGGAAAAACAACAGCAGCGCGACGATGGGTGTAAGGAACGGCAGCCACGCGCGCCACAGGTCGCCATTCGCGTCCCGGGGAATGATCTGGCTCGCCAGCAGCGATCCAACCACGACCGCGACGCTCAGGAACGACACGATCCACCCTCGCTCCGTCATCTTGGTGATCATGTCGACGAAGCCGCCGCGGTTTCTGGCGCGATGCGCATGAAGAACCAGCGCCGAGCTATCCATTTCCTCTTCCATCTGTTCAGTCACAACAGTCGTACTAGACGACGACGACTCGTGCGAGTGGCCATGGCCATGCTCGTGAGAGTGGGTCTTGGTCTCGGTCGTCGTCGTCGTCTCAATCGTTTGGGTCGTCTGCGTTACGACGCGTCCGTCTTCCTCGTACGCCAGTGACACGGTCTGCGTCTCAGACATGACTGACTTAGGCGACGCCTTCATGCGCGGCGACTTGCGCGACGTCGTGGCCACATCCCTCTCCACAGGAGTTGCGGTCTTGATCACGTGCGTCTGGAGAGCCTGGATCGTCGACCGTAGGAGCACGTCTGTATCTTCGTCGCTGTGCGGCTGCAGCTGCGCCTCAGGCACGAACACGGGTTCCACGACCGGCGCTGGCTTGGTCTTGCGAGTGGGCACCTTCTGCTGCTCCTGCGAAGCCACAACTTCACCACTGTTTTCCTGGTTCTCGCTCGTGGGCTTTCGACGCACACGCGAGACTGAGTTGCTGCGACTGCGGCCGCGGCTCGGCGACTTGCTCTCTGCGCCCGTCTTGGTGCGGTTCTTGCTCCCCTTGGGGCGTCCAGGGCTGCGGCCACGGCTTGGGCTGCGGCTCCGAGACGATTTGGGCGTTGCAGAGCCATCACGCGTCTTCTTGTTGTCTGAACAGTACGCACACACACACACGCATCCAACACTTAGTAGCTGCTCGCATGACGCCACAAGAAGTGAAGACGATAGCGGTGCACACACTGTCTTCATATTCGCGGATCACAGACGAGTAGCCGTCCGCCATGAGGTCCATTCGGCTCTCCCTGTAGACAGTCATGACACACAGCGAAGCCATCCATGAGCACCAAATATGAGTGCCGAATGGGTGGATTTAAATGGATGCACAGCGCCTCGTAGCGCATGAATAGCAATTTGTACCA
>JAASFV010001138.1:0-10925 GCA_023334015.1 Globisporangium paddicum
CGCGCCGCCGCTCGATCGGTAGCGTCTATTACAGTACAGGTAAACGAGGTCATGGTAGCAAATTTGACTAGACAGACATTTTCGACGATGTCGTCCGCACCTTGAGCTCGTAGATGAGCTTCTGGAGGTCTGGCGAGGTCTGCGCTCGGTTCTCAAGCCCCGAGTCATCTCGTGTGACGCAAACCATCTCTTCTCTGTTGAACTCGTCCATAACCTCGTGTTCAGGCACAGGTGCTGTCGTATCAGGTCGTTGATTCCTATTTCTCTGCTGAGAAGTCACAGCACGTGTTTCGTTCGCACTCGTCGCCCCCAGCGCGTACTCGAAGCCAAGCTCCGTCATGCGCTTCTCGATCGCTGCTGCTCGACTTGGCTGCGGTTTTGAGCTGCTGGTCCTCGCTTTGAAACCTCCAATTTGTTGCTTGAATCCAAACTCCTTGGTGTAAAAGTCCACCGCTGAGGATGACAATATTGAAGTTGACTTTTTCACTGGAGACTTGCCACCAGAGGTCACATTTTCAGTTCCGTAGCGAATCGCATCGACGACTTGAAGCCACGAGAGTTTCAGCAGAGTCGAGTTGCGGAAGACGAAATCCACAAACGCGCCGTCGTCTGCGAGCAGGTCGAAGCCTTTCTTGTCGTCCCGGAAGCGCTCAACCAGTGCTGAAACAGTGTCCAGTGCTTGTTCACGCTGGCCGTCTTTCAAAAGTGACGAGCTCTGTTTTTGTTCACTGAGCCGCGCCTCGCGAATATCCCTCTTAAGCTCGTTGATGGCTCGTTGGATCTGTCGATCGACGGATATGCGTCTCTCTGGTGGCGGTTCAGCCAGATCCGCATGCGTAATGGCGTGAAGGCGGGTGAAGTGAACGCGCTGCTCGCTGTAGATCTGAACACCGTGGACAGTCACGAGCACCTGTACAGCAGGAAAAAAAAACCCAAAGAAGCCAAAGTCAATCACTCGTACAAGGTAACATCAAGCCATAATCAGACACAGCAAACGTACCGGATCGTACTCGACGTCGAACGTCGTGTCGTGCTTGCGCTCGCCCTCGACACTGTCGTTGATACGCACAACTTTGCCACATTGGAAGGCTTCACCCTTCTTTTTGCCAGTGTTATACACTGTGACGCGCGCGACCGAGCCTACAGGAAAGACCGCTTTCGCCAGCGACATGGGCTCAGAACCTGGCTTTGTTGGTCTTCTCTTCGGCTTGATCGCTGGTTTAACTGACCTCTTTGACGAGCAACTAAGCTCTTCAGACCGCTGCTTCTTCCTTAGTTCCCTCTGTTCGTGTGTCAGACTCCACGCGCGCTTCCCGTTGCGGTCCTTGATGAGGTCCAGTATGTTCTGGTACTTGTACTCGAAGCCCCGTCTGACCTTGGCGTCGTGCACGATGGGCTTCATGTGTAAACGGCGCTGCTCGTGGTACCCGAAAGCCGGCAGTACGAAGCCGTAGCGCTCCTTGCCGATCGTCATGCTGTCACTGCTCTTGCCACTCGAGTCCGTAGACTCGATGCCGATCCACTCCCAGCGTCTCACCATATTGACCCACCTCTCGTTAGCCACAAGTCGCCCCATGTGGCCTCGATACACGCGCTGCAATGTTAATACACCATAGTACATGCGGATGCGGCGACTTGGATACGAGTACGAGTTCGACGGCTGAGCCAGTACGACGGTCTTGCTGTACTCAAAGCCGGTCTTCACGTTGATGAAGCTCGTGATACTCAGGATCCCGGGGTCTTCCTGCCACATGAACCGCGTGAGCCACCCTCTCACGCGTTTCTGGATGGACTGGGCGCTCTCGTAGCGCTTCTTGATGAGCTGGTAGCGCTGGTGTCTACGCCACTGGCGCTGGATCTTTACAGTGGCCCAGAAAGTCTGCAGACGGATCGCAAATTCTAAGGCCTTGGCCTCTTTCTGCTGCTTCCAGCGCAGGATCTGCCTCCGTAGCAGGCAACGAGCTCGCAGCCTGCGGAACACGTACAGCTTCTCCTCCGTGTCACGCAGATTCGCATCTGCTTCTCGCTGCAAGTCCCTCATGTACGCCATCTCTTCTCGAAAGGCCCACGCGAGCAGCCGCTGACGGTAACACCAGTAATTACGTTGCACGCGGATCGCAGCACGTAGCTCTCGACAGTGCTTCCGCGCCAGGGCGCCTCGCATGATGCGCTGGATGAGTGGGACTGCCTGATAGACACTCTCGTACTCGTACTGGAAGCGTCGTCGTCCCAGGAAGCCACGAGCGAACCGCTGTATCACAAAGCATGCGCTGATGCGTTGAAGTGCGGCGCTCTCGTACCGTAATGCACGCACTCGTCTGCGCGCTCGCTTGCCTCGAAAGATCCGCTGGATGCGAATCGCGACGACCTCAGCGCGTCGCAGGAATTGAAAGCGCCAGAGGATCTCCTTGAGGAGCAGCGACGCTGGATTCGGATGGTTTACCACAGCAGCTACTGTTTGAGCCACCGCGAGCTTCACAAAGGCGCCGGCAGTGAACAGCACACGCCTCACCATCGACTCTTGGGTCGTAGATACGCTTATTGGTAGAGGAAATGGCGCCAAGAGCTCATCTGGTGGACATGGAGGCAGATGCTTGGGAGCCAATGGATGCCGCGTCACAGTCACAAGAACCGGGTCCCGACTGCACTCTTTAATGCCCGGCACGTCGAACTCCGAGTCTACGAGGACGCACGTACCACGCTCTTCGTAGTTGAGCGTGCTCAGATGGGCCTCGAGGTGGTTGCGACACATGCCAAAGCCGTTGAGACGGTTCACAATAGGAGGACACTTATCGTCTTCCTTCTTGGTCTTGCGGCCGTACTCTCGGATGCACCTGGGCGCGTGGAAGCCGCAAAACGGCAAGAAGGAGCCACTCATGATCGGATGACCCAGCACACAGTTCGAGCAGCGCCAGATGTACGCCTTCTCGGAATGCTCCTTCTGCCACGAGCATACGCTCTTGGCCGTAAGGTTCGCAACTGATGCTTCCCTACCGCTCACAGTCTTGCGCTTGGCGCCCAGCAGCGCGACTCGCTTCACGTCGCACCGCAAATCTAATACGCTCACACCCGGGATCTTGACAGCCATCACGCGTGGCGGCATTTTTTGTAGCGTTGCGCGCTGTGTTGTGGCCGTGAGTTCGTAGCAGTGGAGACACCAGCCATGCTCATTTGGGATCTCGATCGCCCTGCTTCTCTCTATCGGGTGCTCAACATAGTCGCATTCGCGCGCGTGCCATCTGCAGTAGCGCTTTGGCTTTAGAGCTGGCGGTGGAGCTGAGCTAACGCCAGCAGCAGCAGACTTTGCCTTCTTCTTGTCGACTGGGAGGTCGTTCGTGCAGTGGTATGGCTTGCCCCCAATGCGATCTCTATCGTGGAAATAAATGAGCTATTAGCACACAGCCTAATATGATGTGAGCATGGTATCGTACCGCCAACAGCACTGGCTTGCGCTCTCGTCCTCTTCCTGTTGAGCTGCTGTATTCGACCCTCGTGTATGCAGAGCACCCGCCAGTTCGTTCTCCATGGCGCTCTGGATGTCCACTAAGCGCGCTCGGAGCGCGTCCTGCTGAGCGCCATCGCCCTTCTCGAAGCGCGTCTTGACTGCGGCGTTCGTGTTGCAGACGCCCTGCTTCCAGACCCACGCGCCCTGCTGCTCGGCCGCGCGCTTCTTGGCGTTCCATTCGGCGAGCGAGAAGGCATCTTCGCCGTAGCCCTCGAGCGCCTCGCACAGCATGCGCCTTCCTGGCGTCTTGTGCGTCGGCATCTCGCTGTCACTGGAGAGCTCGTGTGCTACACGCAGGTGCACGTCCAGGTGCGCGGCCCATTCTTCCGCCCTTCGTGGCTATTCGTCGTGCAAGCATCGGTAAGTTGGTGTGCTCCACACCAAATGCTTAAACTTTGATGTAGTACACATAAATTTGGTGTGCACCACACCACCGAGGATCGTGCTCTCGCGAAAATGGTGAGCCACGTCCCGAGTGAGCTCCCCCCACAAGCAGATCCTCTGGGCGACCGACACGTGCGCAGCCATGTTCCCCTCCATGTCCGGCCACGGCAGCATGAATGCCAGCTACCCGAGCGGCCCTGGCGGCCCCCCTCCACCGGGCGGCGCGCCGGGCCCAGGCGGCCGCGCCCCGGGCGTTCCGGGCAACCCCAACTACTTCACAGACAAGAAGAAGGGCGAAGTGAACGAGCTCAAGAACGTACGTAGATCTTACTGTGTGTATGGAGGGTGAGTATGTGGTACTGATACGTGTATGTGTGTGTGCTTACGTGATGCGGCAGCTGCTGCGCGAGGTGACTGTCGAGAAGGACGTGAAGCGCAAGCGCGAGATCATCAAGAAGGTGATCGCGTACATGACGCTCGGCATCGACGTCTCGCGGCTCTTCAGCGAGATGGTGCTGTGTGTGGACACGAAAGACCTGATCTCCAAGAAGATGGTCTACCTCTACCTGACCAACTACGCCAACAAGAACTCGGACCTCGCCATCATGTGCATCAACACGCTGCTCAACGACTGGTAGGTTTATATCTATTTGTCCAACATGTTGCTGGTGGTGTATAACGATCTAACACTGTGTGATGTGTGATATGCTGACAGCCGCAATGAGGACCCGATGGTGCGTGGCCTGGCGCTACGATCGCTCTGCTCGCTGCGCCTCGACTCGATCCTCGAGTACATCCACGACCCGTTGCAGCAGTCCCTCACGGACACGAGCGCGTACGTGCGCAAGACGGGCGTGATCGGCATCCTCAAGGTGCACTCGCTCAACCCGGAGCTGATCAAGGAGAGCGACATGATTGACACGCTCTACAACATGATCCGCGACCGCGACCCGCAGGTCGTGTCCAATTGCCTCGTGGCGCTCAACGAGATCATGGCGGACGAGGGCGGCATCGCGATCAACCAGCAGATCGTCATGCACCTGCTCAGTCGCATCTCGGACTTTAACGAGTGGGGCCAGTGCAACATCCTGCAGATCGCGGCGCGCTACAAGCCCATGAACGAGGACGAGGTCTTTAATATCATGAACACGCTTGAGCAGTGCCTGCGCGTGTCCAACAGCGCCGTGGTGCTGGGCACGGCCAAGTGCTTCTTTCACCTCACGGAGCGCATGGAGGGCATCCAGGAGCAAGTCTTCGAGCGCATGCGCCATCCACTGCTCACGCTCATGGCCGGCGGCAGCCACGAGATCAATTTCTGCGTGCTGCACCACATCCTGCTCATGGTCGGCAAGCGGCCGCGCATCTTCAGTCGCGACTACCGCCAGTTCTACAACCGCTACAACGAGCCGACGCACGTCAAGTACGTCAAGATCGACATCCTCTCGGGCGTCGCCGACGCCTCGAACGTCGGTGACATCATCACGGAGCTCAGCGAGTACGTCACGGACGTGGACCAGGAGCTTGCGCGCCGCTCAATCCGCGCGATCGCCGACATCGCCGTGAGCAACAATTTCTCGGTCGGCTTTCCGTCCGGATACATGAACACGCCCGACGCCTACGGCTCGCAGGCGGCGGCCCAGGCTATGTCGGCCATGCAAGACCAGATCGTGGACACGATGGTGGACTTTCTCGAGATGAACCTCGACTACGTGCGCGACGAAAGCCTCGTGGTGATGAAGGACCTGCTGCGCAAGTACCCCGAGAAGCGCCACGACGTACTGGACGTGCTCCCGCGCATCATCTCGTCCGTGGCGCAGCCGCAGGCCAAGGCCGCGATCGTGTGGCTCATCGGCGAGTTCGGCCAGGACATGCGGCGCGCGCCCTACGTGCTCGAGAAGCTCATTGACGAGTTCAGCGAGGAGACGTCGCCCACGGTGCTCTTGGAGCTGCTCACGTCGGCGCTCAAGCTCTTCTTTAAGCGTCCGCCCGAGATGCAGAGCATGCTCGGCCGCCTGCTGCAGGCCGCGATCAACGATTCGAACCACCAGGACGTGCGCGACCGCGCGCTGCTCTACTACCGTTTGCTGGAGCGCCAGTCCACGGACCACGCCGCCGCGATCGTCGCGCAATTCCGCACTGAGGAGCCGGTCCACCAGTTTACGGAGATGGTCGAAAGCGACCTGCGCGAGAAGCTTTTCCAGGAGTTCAACACCCTTGCCATCGTGTACAACAAGCCCAGCGAACTCTTCATCGCGCAGAAGCACTTGACGGCACCTGCTGCAGACCTGGACCAGGACGACGAGGAAGACGATGGCGAGGGCGGCGACGAGGACGAGGAAGAGGGCTACGGCGCCCAGCAGCAGCAGTACAACGCGCCTGTGGCCTCGATCCATGCGGCCTCGGGCCAGAGATCACAACCGCCACCGACTGCGGCGCCCAGCATGGACCTGCTGGACATGGACTTTGGAGGCGGCGGCCTTGGTGCCCCAGCCCAAGCAGCGGCGCCCGTGTTCACGCTCGTGCCTAACCCAACGATCGACGCCGTGTCCTTCCAGGCCAAGTGGACGAACTGCCAGGTCGTGGGCAACGTCGCAGTGCAGCTGCCGCAGATCCCGTCGCAGGGCGAGATCGAGCAGGCGTTCGTGGCGCACCGCGTGTTCACGATGGCGTCGGGCGACGTCGGACCGCAGTTCAAGTTCTTCTTCTACGCGCAGGACACGCAGGGCCACTTCTACTTGGCCGAGACGCTGATCGAAAAGGCCGAGCGCGTGCTGCGGGCAACGGTCAAGGGCGAGAACGACTTTGGTGGCGCGCAATTCAGCGAGCTCCTCAAGCGCGTGCTCTACGGGTGAGGGCCGTTGTCCTGTTGCGTAGCTAGCTGCCTATTGATTCCACGCCCACTGACCAACTGACTGACCGATTCACTGGCTAACAAGTATAGGGGACGCTAACAAAAAGCCAATAGCCATGCGTGTTTTTGACCTGTTCGGGACCTCGTCTCGTAACCAACTGACACATGTGCATTGCAATTAGAGCTAACATGCCTCTCTTCACAACCAGACAGTCAGCATGGCGGACAAGAGCGTCCTGACGCGCGTGAACGCGATCATGGACCGCGTATACTCGCCCTACACGGGGCCGGCGTGGCGGCCGCTCGCATTCCAGGGTCGCAGCCGCCGGTACCTCTGGAGCGATGCCTTCGGCGTGTGCAACTATCTTTCGCTGCACGATGCAGCGACTGAAGGCGAGCAGAAGGCGCAGCTACTGGACCAGGCAGACGCACTCATCAGTGACGTCCACGACGAGCTCGGGTGCTACCGCAACTCGCAGCGCCGACTGGGGAGCGCTTCGATCGTAGAGCCGACACACGGCGGCCTGCGCATCGGCAAGGAGGACGAGCAGGAGGACGGCCAGTACTTCCACTATCTCACTAAGTGGATGTTCGCGCTCAGTCGCATGAGCATCGCCCGCGGCGACCCAAAGTACACCGCGTGGGCCGTGCAGCTGGCCAAGACTGCGCACCAGAGATTCGTGATCCGCGGCCTCGGCGGACGGCCGCTGCGCATGGTCTGGAAGATGACTGTGGACCTGCAGCACGTGTCAGTGTCCAGCGAGGGCAACTTGGACCCGTTCGACGGGCTCGTGACTTATCGTCTGCTGCAGCATGCGAGCGCGGACAAGAGTGTGCTGCAGAGGGAGATCGCGGACATGAGTCTGCTCGTGGAGCGCAAGCTCACGCGGTTCGCCACGAACGACGAGCTCGACTCAGGCGAGGCGCTTTGGCTCGCCGAGTGGTTTCAAGCCGAGCCCTGGGCGACGGTGCTGCACGCTGCTGCACTTCAGAGCATCAACGAGCTCTTCGAGAGCGGCCGCTTCGAGTATCCACCGGCGTACAGACTGCTCTTCCGCGAGATGGGGACGGTGCTGGGGCTTAAGGTCGCGTCACTGGCAGACCGCGAGCACTGGGACGCGCGCGCTGACAAGCTCGTGCGCTTTTGGGCAGACAAGGTCTTCTACCGCGACGCCGACATCTCTCCACTCATGTACGCGTCGGCGCTGCTACCTGGCGTCTGGAGCCCGCACTACATGCACAGCGGCTGATATCGTCGACCACCATTGCTGTCTGGCCCGCCAAGATACTTTATTTTGCATGTCAAAAATAGGCGCGCTTCATTTTAACCAATCAAAATCCTTTATTTTTATTCTGACTGTCATGATTGGGTAAAAAAATACTCGACTTATATTTTCTACCAATCAAAATGCGAACAACAAAAATGGCGCCAAAACAAAATGACGATGTTGACAGAAAATGGGCTGGCTACGGCGTGTGGCAACCTGCTCGGCGGCGGCGCCTGCTTCCTCGCTGCCATTTGCCATTCGCCGCGCATCCCTCCGCACTGTCCACACACACACCAGAGCCATGTCCGCCACCCCCATCCTCCGCGTCAAGAAGCTTACGGAGCTCGCGATCATCCCGTCGCGAGGCTCGGCGCTCGCCGCGGGCTTCGACCTCTCGAGCGCCTACGACGCCGTGATCCCAGCGAGAGGCAAGGGCCTCGTCAAGACCGACCTCGTGGTCGCCGTGCCCAGCGGCTGTTACGCGCGCGTGGCGCCTCGATCCGGACTCGCGCTCAAGAAGTTCATCGACACTGGCGCCGGTGTCATTGGTGCGTTCATTATGCATTGGAATGAAGCTCATTTAGGCACGTGTGACTGACTGACTTTGTCATGCGACAGACGCCGACTACCGCGGCAACGTGGGCGTGATCCTCTTCAACCACGCCGACGAAGACTTTGAAGGTGCGTCGCCCTTTGATTGCGAGCATGATACATCACCACATTTGCATGTGCCACTAACAGACCATCGATTGGCCTTTTATAGTGAAACGCGGCGATCGCGTGGCGCAGCTGATCCTCGAGAAGATCGAATACGCCGACATCTCGGTCATGGAGGAGATCGAAGAGACCGAGCGTGGCGCCGGTGGCTTTGGGAGCACGGGCGTGGAGAACCCGCTCAAGCGCGTGCGCGAGCAGGCGTCGCCATCGTCGTCTTCGCCATCGGAGCCTGACGTCGTCTTCGAAGCGCTCGAACAGCTCTTCACCTGCGGAGCCATCGACGATGCCAAGCGTCTGCAGGTGAAGAAGGCGGCGTTCGCGGCCAACGAGCGTCAATTTACGCTACTAAACAAGGCGCTGAGCGCGTACATCGCCAGCAAAGACCAGAACAAGGCGCTTGAGTGGATCGGCGCCTTCCTGGCATAAAGAGTTAAACAAATTACACACCGTTTAGTAGCAGAAATAAACAAACAAATTCATACACCTTCGCTACTTCAGCGCCCTCAATCGATTGATTATCGTTAATTGCTGAACATCATACCTGCCTTTCATAGCTTGGCTTATCTTTTTGAACAGACCGATCATCCGATTCGTCGCACAGTGCCCGTGGCGCCGTCGAAGCAAAAGTAATTGCAGATCGGCTCGTCCTTCTGCGAGATGGCCTTGACGATCTCCTGGCCGAGGATGCCGGCCAGGATGGCGCACACAGGCACGAGGTCCACGCTAGCGACCTCCGCAAGCGAGCTGCATACAAAGAAGATAGGTTAAAATGAATACACAACACTGATGGTAGGTCGCAATTGAAACACGCGAGACGAACCTGAGCTCCTCGGCTGAGAAGAAGTCGACAGCGAGACCTTGCGTCTGCAGTTGGACCTGAGCAAACGCCACAAAAGCGCTCGCGTCCCCCACTTCAGTCTTGCTCGTTTTCGCTCGGTACTCTTGCAACACTGTATTTATTTTTGTAAGCGACAGAACACAACAATGTAAGTTACCGCATGTAAGGTTGGCGTGATGAGTACGATATAAAACAACTGCACGTACACTGGTGCTTGATGTAGACCTTTGGGATCTGCGGGCCTCTCTTGCGCGTACTCTGGAGCGAGCCCCACTGGACCTGGTGTGTGGCTGTGAGCGATGGGAAGTCCACTGTGATCGGGTCGCTCGCTGGCACTGGAGCTGCGCCGGAGGCGCCCACCGGCGTGCGACGGTACAAATGCGTGCCCAAGTCCGCAAACACGACGCCGTCAAAGCCAAACGAGTGCGCTGTGAAGAACGCAATCTTGCGCGCACGAGAGATCGCATCCACGCGCAGCTGCATGCCACACAAGCAACGCATGTTAACCATCACGCAGGTCACCAACCACAGTCCTTTTAAGCTCACGCCCCACACCAACGCACCTCGTCGTCCTTGTCCGCGCCGATCAGACAGATGACTGTGAACTTGTGGAAGAACTCGTCCGAGAGCTCGCTCAGCGGCGCGGTCTCGCAGTGCACCTGTACGAGCGGATTGAGATCCTTGGCCTTCTCAAGGCTCGCCTCCGCGCGCTAGTAGTTGCCATACAGCCATACACATTCCACACGAGTTCATTATACCACCGCCATCCATCCATAGATAGCCACATACAGCCACTCACGTTTTTGCCGATGTCGCCCTCGAAGAAGAAGAACTGCGTGTCGACGATTCCCTGCGTCACGACGCGCGGGTCGTGCACTGTCACGGTCATGCCGGAGAGCACGAGGTTTTTCACAAGCTCCGAGCCGAGCGCCGAGAGTCCCGAGACGAGCACCTGCGAGTTCTGGATACGCTTTTGCGCCTCGACGCCCCAGAGGCGCATCTGGCGGTCGTAAACGGCCGCCTCAGCCGCGGTGAACGTCGCCGGCTCGTCGTCCACTTCCATGCTTCCGCTCATGTTTGTTTGAGTTTGGATCCCGCCAAAAACTAAAATAAAGAATGCTGGTTTTGACCTGCATAAAGTGGTAGTACATAGTAAAATGACATATACTTTTGCTTTACCATTTTACACAGTTTTCAAAGTTGCGTGAAATCCGCCAAAAAAGACCTCGCCAGACCTCCAGAAGCTCATCTACGAGCTCAAGGTGCGGACGACATCGTCGAAAATGTCTGTCTAGTCAAATTTGCTACCATGACCTCGTTTACCTGTACTGTAATAGACGCTACCGATCGAGCGGCGGCGCG
>JAASFV010001139.1:0-10915 GCA_023334015.1 Globisporangium paddicum
AGCCATTCCAACGAAAGCGGCCCGGGTGATAGTGTTTGTCGTGGGGCTGGCCAGAAGAGGTTGAACGGTGTTGGTAGCGGCCATGAGTCTCGGGTAGTGAGGCGGTGAGCCAACCACGTGGGCTTGAGCTGTGGAGCGGTGTGCTTGGTGCTTGGGGGAATTGGGTAAGGAGAGCGAGAGAAACCCAGGGCAGGACAAAGTGTAGGAGCTCTCTGAGAGACGTTAGGACCTAGGCAAGGTGAGAAGAGGTCTAGGAACATACTGTAAGAGGAGAGAGAGGGCCCATGAGCAAATGGAAGACGGGAAACGGAGGTGTTGGGAGGTGTGCCGTCTAAGGGTTTGCGATATCTCTTTCTACGGTACCTTTCAAATAATATACGGTACCTTGATAAAAAGTAGGTTTCTTGAAATCTAGGAAATTCAAAAGTGGAAAGACGTTTCTGGGCACGGATAAAAGTCTAATTTTAGCTGAAAATTTGTATACTTGTGCAGTATTTTTGAAGAATTGGAACATGCAGCTCAGTGGTGTCCAAAAAATAGCTCCGGTTAAACGGGAAATATAAACTATAAGGGTTTTACAATAAACTTTGTATGGGTTACGGGCCAATCTCTTTAATATCCAAAAGACTAACCGCCGTTTCAGTATTATAAACTCAGGAGAGTTTGACTTGGATTTTGTATACTAGCGGGCCACATCCTTTTAAAAAGTCTTTTTTTTAACGAAAATACCCCCAAATAGCGGGTATGGAAGAAGGCAACCATATGAAAAGTAAAAAAACCATCATTGTCCTTCCCTAAAAAGCAGAAAGGCCAACAAAAACGGATCCATCTCCTCTCTTTCTATCTCTCTCTCTCTCCGTTAAATATCAATACAATACACTTCGTTAACTCCTTTTCCTGCCACTTTTTATATAAAGTATGGCAGGAAAAGGAATTGGCCAAGTGTAAAGTGCGCGCCAAAAGTCTTGGAAATTCATGTTTTTTAGGATTTTGAAAACAAGATTGCTCGAAACAGAGCTTGAAAGTGATCACACGATAGGATTTCAAATGGCCAACAGATTAACAAAACTTGTTGCTCTCCATTCGCAGTTCAAGTGGAGAAAAAACTTGCATATCAAATTTGAAAGACCTGCAGACAAAGCGAATATATCCGCCAGATTGATATTGATACGCTCCAAGGGGTTCCGCGGTGCTTTGAGGAGAGAATAAACGCTCTGTTACGATCGAGGAACTCCTTGCATCGTTTTGGCATCAACAGCAAGAGATTTTCGAGCACGCATGGGCTCAGTTCTTGCCACGCTTTCGAAATCGCGGCTTTCAGTGCTTCCTTCGATGAGAATTGGCACCCATTCGCGTACATAGTCCTGGCTAGGATGCCCCACATATGCTCGATAGGATTAAGCTCTGGTGGCGTCGCGGGCCACGCCATTGTTCTCACGCCGTTGGTCTCAAGCCAGGTCTTGGTGACGTGTGAGCAGTGACTAGGGGCGTTGTCGTGCTGGAAAATGTGGTCGTCCGAGTGGTTTGCGCGCAGGAAGGGGAGCAAATGGCTGCCTAGAGTCTCGACGTACTGCTGTGCCTCCTGTGTACTTTTGACGAACTTGATCTCCGTCTTGCTGGTGATCGAAAACGCCGCCCAGATCATGACCAAACTGCCTTCACTATGCCGCGTCATCATGTGCCTCGCTGGATGGTTGCGGTTGTGCCAATAGTATTTCAGGTCGTCTGGGCCGTCCATATTCCATCGATTCTCATCCGAAAACACCACGCGAGGCTACTCGGCCGACCCTCAGTTCGTCCTTTCGCGCGCCCACAAAATCTGGGTTTTCTTGTGGCGCTTGTTCGTCGCTGTTGTGCGCTTCATCTTCTCCAACTTGAGATCTGTGTGCCCCTGTAGAGCGTGCAACCAAGTATGAAGAGGGACTTTCACATCGACGCTTGCAAGCGCCTGCGAAGCGCTCTTGTTTTGAGTGGCGACGGCGCGGACGAGCTGTTGTGTCTGCCAGTCGGCTACTTTTTTGGGTCGCCCCGAGCGAGTTTTTGCTCTTTTGCTGCGTTTTCCGTTCACAACGCGCGACACAGATGACACGCTGCGCTTCACGCGCACGTTCACCTCGGTTATTTCTCGTCGCTTTGTCATCGCTCCAGGATGTTTTTGCTGTCGGCAAAGGGCAGAATCCCTGCACGGATGCAATTATTTGCCAGTGGGTTACGCGTATTTTGTTTTCGAGCATTTTGATTGGAAGTTGATTGATGATTAAGGGAATAAATCTGTCGCTGGGTGGTGGGTGAATGCATCCTGAATGCGTGTTGCATACAAAGAACAAGTATAAAACCGTGCATAAAACTGGTACCCCTCAAAAGTGACGGAAAAAATGGTGTGTGTTTGATTGTGAGCCGCTTCGTTGTTATTTGCTCCATGGCACCCCTAAAATGATGATAAAATACTTCGCTAAAAGGGCTTTTCAATGGTACTTACTGTGATGGAAAACTCGTCTTTAGAATAAACTGGCACAGAAAACCTGAACTTCTCCAAAATTGTGCACTAAACTGGTCGTTTACCTTAGTGCTTTTTGACACTGTGACTTCATTAAATGGACAAAAGCGTATCGAAAAGTGCAGCACTATGAAGGTATGTACAAGGATCGTCAAGAAGATTGCCTTTCAGCAGGCAGTGGTGATCGTGATGATACTGGCGCCGACGCAGACGACAGCAATGATGATGATACAGGCACGATCTGCACAGTTTAGCTACTTGTTTTTATCATTCATTAGATATCAAAAGCAGCAACTTTGTATTCCAAAGATGACGCAGTCTGCTCAAAGTTTGTGACAAATATTTCGATTTACCCACAAGAATAAAAACAGCTTGCCAACTTGGGAAAAATTATCAACAAATTTAAGTAACTGAGTAAAGTGGAAAAGGGATAAAACAGATCGAATGAAGATGAGCATATTGGGAGTTGACTCAAAATTGTTTGATAGGATATCGTAACCTACATTTGCCCTGGAAGGTCGTCAAAATCAATCTGGGAGCAACGGCGCTGTCTATGGCAGTAGCTGTCTTGCGTGAGACGTCTGCGTCGCTCAGTTTCCATCCTGATCAGGCAATTCTGGGCGCGATTGAACTCCTCGCCGTCAGTGTCGCGCAGCGGATTGATCGCTACGTGGAAGTTGGTTAAGCTCACGCACGTCTGAAAAATATCATCATACAAATCGTGTCCCTACCGGTACTTGTCTGCGCAAATGCGCCATAACGTACACAGCCACCCAAAATAATTCTCGACAATGACCCTGTCGCTCGAAATTATGTCATTCTCACGCTCCTCATCGGCTGGAAGACGGCATTCTTGTGGCGTCCTTGTTGGATCAACAGCCCGGAGCTGCTAAGCGAGTCCTTGATACCCTTTGTCGGCCAAGAGCGCCCACCCATGCGAGAACTGGGCGTTCATCGGACGGCGGTCTTCGAGCGCAAAGTCGTGCTCTGTTTTGACTCGCATATTTTGGTGGAATTCGAGGTTATACCAGAAGACCTGAATGTCCGCGATGCTCCCTTTGGCAAAGCCGGTCCAGTTGATGGCGAAGCCGCGAGGGTTCACTGACACCTCCACCTTCAGTCCATGGAGGTGCTACTTGCTGCTGTAAACGGATTCTTCTCGCCACTGTTGCCGACAGGGCGGTCGCACTGCTGAAATGTTACGTCCGTGATGTACATTGCGCAGGAGAAGTTGCGAAAGATGCGCCCGGACGTCATCAGAAAGCGCATGTTCTCTTCGTGTGCTCTCGCAGCGACCTGCTCGTCGTACAGCTTGAGGGCGGCGACGCGGAGGAGCTTCGTGGGGGTCTGGATGAACGTGGGTGTGGGCACGTTGAACCCGCGCGCTGCCATGTCCCACATGTCGCCGTTCTTCAGAACGAGCAGCATCATGAAGAACACATCCTTGGCGGCAAACTGCGGATGCTTGCTTCGGCCCACACTCCAGTAACGCGTCATGTGGTCCACCATGGCGGACCAGAGAGTGTTGAGCTCTTACAGCAAGAAGTTGGTCATGGTCCGGACGGCGTCGGCGTCGCCGTGATTGAAGAAGTGGCCGTACACCGGTGATGGAGAGCTGTCTTCGTCATCGTCCACGGCGGCGATCGCAGAGAACTGGCGCAGCTCTTCTTGGCGGTCGGCTGCTCGCTGGTCGAGAATCTCAAAAGCTTAAAGGATCTGGTCGTGGTCCGTGACAGGGGCGTAACGACGAATTATGGCTGAAGTGACTGGGATGACTGGGGAGTGGGTGGGCTTGGCAACGAGTGAGGAACTTCTTAAATGACTATCTTTATCGGCATTTCAGCGAAACGTGTGGAAGTGATTGAGAAGACACGTAAAGATCAAGCAAAGTGGAGATGGAAGAGAGAAACAGCAGAGATCTACATGTATGGCTGTTGTTCTGAACCACAAGTTGCTGAGTTATTTACTTTCCATATGGGTTATTTTCTTGAGCACAAAGCAACACATGTGGTGGTCAGTTTCTGGTCACAAGGTCTATTATTATATTAGGCGTTTTTTAAACTTGCCTCTTCCGTGTTGTCCCGATTAAATTACACTCACACCTTCTTATAAGGGTACGTTTGGGGTCACTTTTTCTACCTTGCCCTTATACAAATACCCTAATAAAGACGATATTTCATCTGCTCAAAAGTAAAAATTAAAAAATAATCAAATAAATCTAAAATTTGACTTTTATTTGACCAGAATTATATTTTTTTCACACTTGGCCAAATTGGCCCTTATAAATTTGTTTTGTATATATTTTGACTGAGCTGTCCCTCGGTTTAGACGACCTTTTCCTTATACCCTTATAGAAAACCACAATACAAAAACGTATACTATTTATTGGGACCCCTAAATTTAAGCTCTTATAAGAAAAACATCCTTATATAGAGTTTTTTTTTAATGTAAAGGTGTGACTGTACTGAAATATGTTTGATCAAAATAAAAACCCGCAAAATATAGCGCATGGTTGCTTTTCCTGGCCAATCACAACGCGTGAAATTTAACCCTAGACCGACTCAAATCGAAGATAAAAGACTCACGTTTTGATTTGGAAAATGGAAGGAGTGCTTAAACGCGAATTCTGATAAGGGAAAGCTTGTCAGAATACCATTTTTGGTCAACAACGAAGCCAAACATGGATGCCTCATCTCGCGTGACCAGGACAATAGTTGTCGACTCTTTCGAGCATTCCTTCCTGAGGCGATCTCAGCAACAGCATAGGGTGGCGAGCCACTGCAATACGTCCTGATAAAGCTAGTTGCCCACAAAGTCACAACAGCTCTAAGCAACCGCGTTTGGCGTTAAATGTCTCGATAAGGCAGACAGGGACGCGAAAGGTCGCGCCAAAAAATCGAATCTCAAAAATGTGAAACTGTGTTTTTTTTATTTTATTGAATCTCGATGTTGAAGTCCAAAGTCAAGAAAATAATAATAGAAGTTAAAATTTTATTTTTTAGAGTGTACTTCAGCGATAAAAAATGAGGCATTTTGGATGAATGGCCGGCTATCGCTTCTCCTTGCGCTGCTTGGACGGCGACGAAGTCGCCGCCGCCGGATAGTACGCGCGGCTGCGATACGCGGCCGCGCTCATGGAGCCGAGCGACGAAATGGGGTGCGTCTCAGCGATGCACGCGAGCGCCTTGACGCTCTTCTTGCGCATGCGGCGATGCGCGTCGCGCGTGAACGGCACGCGGCGGCCACCGACCGTCACGCAGCTGTGCATCCCGTTGCGTCCCACAGATGACGTGCTTGGGATCTCCACCGGCTTGGTGCGACTCCACAGCTGCCGCTGCGGGTAATCGAGCGCCTGGTTGCTCTCTGGCGCGCGGCTGTAGCTCTTCTTCTTGCTATTGCTGCTGCTGCTCTTGTCGGCGTTCGCGCTCGAGTTCTTGACCGCCGTGAGCTCGTGGGGCTTGAAGAGCGCCCTGATGAACGACGGTTGCTTGCGCTTCGGCTGCGCGTCGCACTGTGGTGGTGATGATGGCGACGCCGTCGTGCCGCGCTGCTTGTTGTCCCCGCCACCCTGCAGCCGCAGCTTTCGCAGCCAGGCGTCCATGACCGAGCGCGACGCCACCTCGGCGGTCTCGTAGCGCGCGAGCTGCACGTCCACGTACTGCTGCGCGTGCACCTCGTGCTGCTGGAGAGCGGTGCCCGTCATGGCCGTGAATGAGTTGCCGGAGCGGAGCTTTTTCGGATATGAATGCAGGCCAACGAACGAACAGGAGATTCGCTGCCTCATTTTAACGGAAATCAGCTCCTAAACGCCCTGCGATTGGTGGAAAAGGTAGAATGAGATAGGGTTTCAGCGAATCAGATGTGCGGAAACGAAAAGGCGTTATCACCAGGCTGAAACATGTCTTTTTGCTTGCAAAAAGGCGCTTGTACGATTTTCTCACAGATGATGCTGGTGCCACCAGACAGCAGACAGCATAACCAGCAATGCTGTGTGTCAGCTGTCGCAAACATTAGATGGTGGTGGAGTATGTGGCCAAGCATCCATTTTTTTAGCCTGCATACTCTTACAAACAAACAAAAACAAGCAGGAATTATGAAAGCGAGATCGTGTGCGCAAACAGGTTCAAAAAAAAGATTGGCTTGGCAAAAATTAATGGTGGAGACATTTTGGTCTTTGCGGCTTTGTGGATGGAGCGTCTTTATCTTGGTCTTGACGAACTGGGCAGTTCGGCTCAGCGTGTGCACTATAACGTCAGCCAGGCTAAACCTTCATTATCGCGTATAATCTGCTTCGTAATACCGTAGAGTTATAAACAGGTATAATTTGCATATGTGTAACTTACCTGTGACCTGCAAAGCAGTTTATTACAAGTAAAAAGGTAAATGAATAGAAAGACTAAATGTCACGAAAGTCTCAAAAGTGGCACCGAATCTGGCAGTCTTGTCTGCTAAGAACGCGCTCACATCCCAGCAGCTTCAAACGAACTAAACGAATGGCGAGCCGTCTTCTGCTGACCATTTCCTGCTGCCACTTCCTCTACCATTTCGTTTGCATTCTCTTGCTGTGTCCTATGTTTTTATGCGGTTCATCCCACTTCAGGGCGTCTGGATTTTGAGATCTTGAGTGAGAATTTATTCGCGCGTCGACAAACCAGAGCTCTCGACCATCTCATTCTCATTTCCGTCACAATCTGAGTCTCATTTCGCTCATTCTTCGGTTTGCTCCGTTTGCTCGCATACAGTATAGTACTGGGGAAACAGTTGCGAGCCGTTCGACCATTTGGGCGCGTCACGATCCTCGCTCGCTCGGACCTTATGCTGGTCGGGCACAATTTTTTTGCAGATTTTCATCCTGAGAATTCATTCGCTCTGTCTGCTTGTCTGCTTAGAAGCAGGATTTGCATCTGCTGCCACTCATCGATGACGTTGATGGAGCTTTGGTGACAGCTCTTGGATTGCAGCAGCGAGTATTAGGTTAGATATGGGGAACTCGTGTGCGTACTCTTAAGCTCGTCAGGTCACTCATCACAAGTCGTGTTCAACTTGGTTTGTTTGTGTGGCTTCTGAAAACGAGTGAAGCCATCTCCCAAAACTCGCGAATGGTTGCAGCGCGAACCAAACTGAAACTACTGAGGGTGGTTTTGCGCCTGGGCTTTTCATCCAATCTTGAATCGCAGACTTGCCCTGTGGAGATCAAGTGCTTGGTCTTCTCTTCTCTCGAGTGATCGCCTCACAGCATCGTTGTGCTTCACCTCCTCCAAGACCCTCTCGAATCCTTGCAGCCACAAGTCTCATCTTCCCGCAACTCGCGACTTCGGACAGACTTAATGGCCGACTCCAGCAGTGATGCCACGTTCCCAGTTGGCGCCTACGCCAAATACAAACGCGCGACCAAGTTCTTTCTTGACTGGTTGGTCCGTGCTAGCGGCGAAGGACTGCAGCCGCACACCCAGCCCGTGACGCTCGATACTTTAAATCTAATCGTCAGGTCGCTTGTCAAAAACGCTCTCGCGAGCCATGGGCAGCAGCTTCAAGCGACGAAGACCAAAAATCCCAAGATGCAGCTCGCAACGAGCAAGCTGAAAGGACTGGCGAAGGCGCTTGGGGCGTGTCGGTGTGCGATCAGGCTGCGAGAACTAGTCGCAGACTTCTTCAGGACGACGGGTGCAGGGGGAGCAGCTCAGGCAACGCACCGCCACTTTCTCGAGCTCTTACGAGACTGGAACACCAAGCTCAGTGTCATTGAAAGTTTCCAGCGACTGGAGCAGCACGCACCAAGCCAAGAGACCCCCGAAATGTTCGCCAACTATTTCCAAGGATTGTGCCTTGGCGATGACGACGACGACGACGATCATGATGGCCATGATGAGACTGTCAAAGCTGATAGCAGCGACTCGAATAAGCATTTGAGCGCTGAGAGCCGAGAGCACGAGAAACCCAGGTCAGGTGAGCGCTGGGCGACGCTCTTTGACAAGGAGTTCATAGAGAATCTACAATTCGAGCTCGAGTGCTTCGTCGTCGAGATGGACGCATTGCTGAAGAGTGTCTTTCTCGCGTACCGCGAGGTCAAACTGCAGCGCCAGACGCTCATGGAGGCTTCTGCTGTCGTGGTAATGGCAATGGAAGGTGCAGATGCAGCCATGGCGAAGCTCCAGCTCAGCTTCCCGGTCTTGTCAGCACAGCACTTGGTGGGCAACATGCAGTTCTACCACGCAGACAGTCTCATGGCGAGTGCCGAGGTGGCAAGAGAAAAGGACCACGACCTCGCTTCTGGGTCATATGAGTACAAATCCAACGCACTGCCCTACGACTTTGTCGCAATCTCCAGTCTCTTGACAACGTTTTCAAACTTCATGCCAGCAGTTGGCATGCCATTCCCTTTTCGGAGAACAGAGGACATCTTGTACTGCGAAGAGCTGACTCCGGAAAGAATGTCGTCGTACAAGGACGCCTTCGCTACTTTCTTGCTGCAACAGCTTATCACGCTCTACAACGCGTTGCGACTGCCAGAGCAGCCAGTGGTGAAGTCCAGTGGGCGACTCGGAGGCTTCCTTCGCACGATGGACGCCTATTTTCAGACAAAACAAGTCCCCGTGTCGCTCGTCTTCGCAGTGCTCTGCTGGATCCAGTCCGTCTCAGCTCTGCAAGGCAACGCTGGGCTTGGAAGGAGTATCAGTCTGTCCATCCAGCATGTCTGGAAGCTCTCAGATACCGTGGAGACGGCGCTGAAAGATGCGAAGGTGACCAGCGCGATCACACGTCAACTAAAAGCTTTGAGTGCGCAGTTTGGGCTGTTCAACCGAAGCTTGGGTATGCTGCGAACAAACCCTGTCTTGACTGGGCTCTTGGAGCTCGATTTTCACCTCCAGTATCTCCACGTGGGGTATGAAGCTCTCATAGACTCGCGATCTCTGCAAATCTTCCAAGGGATTCACAACAGACTGGATCAGAGCAGAGCAAGCGACACCTGGATGTCGTTGTACATCCAAAACTGGGGTCTGGATCGTTTCAAGAGCTTTCGAGACTTATCACTCATATATCGACTGATGATTACGAGCGACATGGTGTCGCTGGGTGACGACGAGTTCCACGGTAACTCGGCGGCAGAGCTGCTCGCCAAAGTGTCAAGTGTGTTCTCCAAGGAGCTTTACGATACGCGAATCCTGGCCAAAGACAGTTTGTTGATTCTACAAGACATATCGCGTTTTTTGGACGACCTGAGTGAAGATCAAGGCGGCATCGAAGTCGATGCAGCGTGGGTGCAAGAGTTCAAGCTCTGCGATCCTAAATCGAGTAGATACAATCAAGTATCCGAGTTCTATACTCTAAGATTTACGGCCAATCCGGACGCAAAATATCTCCTAGCTCGTGAAAACGCAAGACTGGTCGACGAAGAGTTCGGGGCACAGAGCATCAGGGAAGCCACCAAGATGGGCTCGAACACGGATGTGTCTGAGTTGCAAACACTGCTTTGGAGCAAATCCGCGCTGACAATGGACCAGGAGCGCTATCTGAAGGACCGGATCAGGGAGAATCCTTGGGTTCTCCAGGTCGTGGGCGTTTTATCTGAGGATGAGAGCAACACGGACGATCTGTTCGTCAGCAACTCGCTTTGCACACTCTTCCATCTCGCGGCAGCGGGGCCGGTCCACAGTCTTCGCTTGGTGGAGTGGATGATTCAATTTGGGGCTCTCCATTACCAGCCATCAACCGAGCGTGTGATACCCAATCGAGATGAAGACCTCCCCGATCTGCTCGCAGTCCACTGCGCTGCAATTCGTGGCCACACTGCCATCGCCCAGCTTATCCTCGAGGCTGAGGGCTATCGAGATATCAACACGTGCACTTTCCGTACGCGGAAATCGCTGGTCCATCTGGCAGCCGCAAATGGCCACTACGACCTCTGTAGCCTTTTGGTTCGACAGCAGGCGAATCTCCAGTTGCGAGATGCGAGCGGGAGGTGCGCGTTCGAGCTCGCGAAAGACCCAGACTTAATAAATATGCTCGAGCCAGCCACTAAGTTCCAGTCCGATGCCTTTCAGACCGATGGCACGGCGAGATGGGTAGAGAAGACGCTGGCGCTCTCGTACAGAAGGATCCAAGACGAGCAGCTCCAAGGACTCAAAGCGATCACAGAGCAGCAGATTCGTGAACGGCGAGCAGCACAAAAACCGACCCGTGCGAGCAAGCGTGTGCACAAGAAGAAGAAGAAATAAAGCGCGCACGCAGAGAGCAAGATCAGTTCTGGTGTGTTCGTGCGTAGGCGCTACCATGTAGGCCGGCGCTGTTCGCTTCCTCGACGCCTGAAAGCGGAAGAGCCGATGCTTGGCTCTGGGTGGCGCCCAGAGTCGGGCCGCGAGGCCGCGTGGACGTAGAGCCTTGGCACTTGATGCAGGAGGTGGAGGAGGCGCAGGCAAT
>JAASFV010001140.1:0-10912 GCA_023334015.1 Globisporangium paddicum
CCCCCCCCCCCCCCCCTATGGCAGCAATGGCTCCAGCACCACCGGCTCTGTCCCGCGACGACTCGCAAGCCACGTTCGAGGACGTCATGGCGTTCCTCGACGGCTTTGACGTCATAACAGACTTGTCCGACCCACCAATGGCTGCTATTGGCGACGATGGCGTCGATCTCCCGTTTCCTGGCTTCTCGTTGGATGAAGATATGCTCTTCGTACACCCTGATGAGCTCCTGGGATTGCTGGACGCGACGATCATCACTACAGAGCCCGAAGAGGCTCAACAGACAGGCAATATCCCTGATATGGCTGCGCCATTTACCGAGCGGATGCACGAAACAGCACCAGCAGATGATAAGCAAGCCAGGCCAGTGAAAGTGGCGACACGCAAGCGCAATGCATACCGAGAGAAGATGAAGCGCGAACTGCAGTATCTACGCGTGCGAACTGCCGAGATGGAGGAGCAGCTCGCTGCACTGCGCCAAGGCGACGTGACGGCGCTCTCACCCGAGGACAAGCAGCAGATCGACTCGTCCTGGAGGCGCATTGCGAAGAACCAGCTGGACGCTCGTGTAGCAGCAGAGGATGAGAACGTGCGACTGAAGAGCGTGCTGCAGGGCCACATGGAGATGGCCAAGACTATGCAGCAGTCCCTCGGCAAGCGGATCGCGTTGGATGACGAGGTGATGGCCCCCAAACCGAAGCCGAAGCGAGGTCGAGCGATGGGAACACCCTGGGATGACGAAGGGTTCACGAGCCTCGCAGACGATCTCGATGCGACATTCGACCGTCTACACCAGGTGATGAAGGAGAGCGGACTGGACCAGGTGGCCGTGGGTTCGTCCAGAAGCTTCACAACAAAGACAATGATATCTGCCAGTGGCGTTGAGACGCCGTATATCGAGCTTATCGACATGGTCGTGGCGCCGTTTCACCCCCGGCTAACAGCCAAAGCTGTCTGGCGATCGCTGCTACAACAATACTTCCACCAGAGCCGCGCCGACTACGGCGTTCAGAAGATCTGGCAGACGGGCAGCACGTTCGCAGTCAAGTGCCGATCGAAGCACAGGCTCCATACCCAGGGCGACCGGGAGCTCTATCTCCAGTGCAAGGTCGTGGTGCGCAAGTACATTGACGAAGAGAACCGCATGGTGCTCGTCTGGCGAGCACTTAACGAGGGCGAGGACGAACACGCCGGCGTGTACGCGGACGAGACGGGCTGGTCCGTGTTGCAACCAATCTCTGAGTATTGTGGGCTCTCAGCCAGCGGGAGTGTCATCCGCTCGTGCGTGCACGTGGTGCATCGCCACCGAGAGGAGCCCTCGTCCCTGCAGGACCCGTCAGCTGATTTGCTGACTGAGCTCGTAGTGGCTTCGAACGAAGAAGACATGCGCTGGCTCACGAAGTCGGTTGAGAACCTACTACTGGGCCAAGTGAGCGTGGGCGCACAGGGTGGCAACAGTGTGGGGATCTAGATAGCAGAGGCGACAAGTGCATGTGGATGGACAGATCCGCAGTGTTATCACCAAGTATATATAGCCTACGAGTGGATCGTAGTTTATAATTGACTGCTTTAGCCTACCGATAAATACTTTCATTGTTCACAGCAGCGAAGAGCTCCAGTTCATAATCCTTAAAAATGGCAAGCAGCCACGTCGATGAAGACGCACTGGACGACGTCCTGGCGTTCATCACGACGCTTGCGCCTCTGGCCGTATCTCTCAGAGCAGAAAGCGCGCTCGCCTGCGACGAGGAGGCACTGCTCGCGGAGTCCGAGCTGCTTCTGCGCATATTAGATGACGCGGCCGAGCCTTCTGACGAATCGCAGCAACAGCCCAGTAGTGTGCACGTCAATGGTGATGTCCGCCCTCCATCTACTGGTGACGAGTTGCCTGCAACAACTGGCGACCGGAGTGCACTTGTAAAAGAATCGAGTAGAGCCAAGCTCACGACCACGGCCAAGCGCAACAAGTACCGCGACAAGATGAAGTGCGAGGTCGCGTATTTGCGCATCCGCGCGGTTGAGCTCCAGCACGAGCTCCTAGTGTTGCAACAAGGTGGCGAGCTCGCGTCAGCAGCATCGTCGTCGAAGCAGAGCCGTACCGTCATGAGCGCAGCATGGCAGCGGCTTGCCCAGAGCCAGCAGCAGCGGCGCGCAGCCTCCGAGGCCGAAAACTGGCGCCTCAAGCGCGAACTGCGGGACCACTTGGCGATGACGAGGTGCCTCACGCAGACGCTTGGCAAGCTACCGAGTTCGATCCCATCGCATGCGCTTGTTGTGTCCAAGCATCGAAGCCGGAGCGTGAGAGCGGTCGACGCAGCGCTCTTCAAGGACCTCGTAGACGACCTCGACGTCGCCTTCGGACGGCTCGACAGCGTGTTTGCCGCTACTGGACTTGACAGAGTCGTCTCGGAGACAGCACAGACCATCCATAGGAGAGAAGGTGAGAATGGTGACGACGCAGCTCCGGTCGTGGAGATCTGCGATGCCCAGGTGACTCCGTTCTCCTGCGGCATGATTGCGAGCGCGTCGTGGCAGTCGACGCTCGAGCAGTTCCTGCAGCGCAAGTCTGCCCGCATCGAGTGTGTGTGGCAGAGCATCGACGGCGACTCTGTGGCGTCCAAGTTTTGCAATGACGCGCCCGTGACGCTTTGGTGCCGAGCCGCGATGAAGAAGTTCTTTGACAATGCGAACCGCCTCGTGATCGTCTGGCGTTGCCACACAGAGTGCACGGGCGAACTCGCCGACCATGTGATATCCGACGAGACTGGCTGGATGACCTTCGAGCCAATGCCGTCCTCCGAGTCTGGGCAGATCAACTTGGGGACCATCTTCCGCTCGTGCGTGCAGTTCGTGCTGCGGCCCAAGACTTCACACGAGTCTGCGCTGAGTCTCCGGGACCCAGCAGTCGAGAAGTTTGCGGGCCTGGTGTTGGCCAACCACGACGGAGACATGACGGACTTTGCCAAGCTTGTGGAGAACTTGCTGCTGGACGAGGCCACGGGGAACAGCGGCGCGAGACTCCGGAGCCGCTAGGCTCATGAGGAAGTGACCTACATATTTTCGACCATTTTCAACAACAAATCTCTCTGTGATTAGCTATAAATGTGTACTATCCTCCATTTCATTGGCTAAAAAACCGCTTGATATTCTGCCATCATCTGAGCGTGTGTCACATCGAAAAAAGCAAACAATCGAACGCTCAAGATGGAGGAGTTTGAGCTCAACATGATGGCGTTCCTCGATGGCTACGAGGCGCTGCCCGAGCCTGCGCCGCTCGCATCCGACGCAAATGCGTCCGCTGCGTCCGCCACTGCGCACACAGCCCCCTTCCAGCAGCAGTTGCAGCTCAAAACCCCGGACAACAAGCGGCCGCAGAGTGACATCATAGACGACCTGGCCGTGCTGCGCGAGACCGAGCAGCTGCTCGACAGCCTCGAGGTGGCGGCCTTCTTCGACCCTAGCGTAGCATCCCCTCCCCCACAGCAGCAGCAGCAGCAAGCTCCGTCACCATCGCACACGGTAGACCACCAGCAGATCCAGCTTCGCCATGACTCGATGGATGACGCCGACTCCAACGACGGCACCACGGGCGAGAAGCGCGGCAAGACGCGCAACCTATCGCGCGAGCGGCTCAAGAACGAACTGACGTATCTGCGACAGAAAGTGAGCGAACTGGAGGAAGAGCTGCGCATTCTGCGGCCCGGGAGCACGCTTACCGGCGGCAGCAACCCCGCGAACCTTGTGGCGCTCGACCGCAAGAAGGCCATTCTGCCCGTGTGGCAGCGCATCGCTGAACGACAACTGGAGGGCCGCAGCAAGGCCGAGACCGAGAATGCGCGCCTGAAAGACATGCTTGAGGGACAGATCAAGCTCGCCAAGGGCCTCGAGCAGATGCTGCGCAAGCGGCCCAGCGTCGCGCTCATGAACGGCTCAAGCGGTGGCGGCAGTGGCAAGAAACCTCGACTTGAGCTCGACGACGAGAGCATCTACGGTGTGCTCCTGGAAGGCATCGAACCGGCATATGAGGGCATGGACGCGGTCTTTCGCGAGAACGGACTGTACGACACGTGCGACGAGTCAATCCGCCACGCGCTCGTCAAGACGCGACGCGACAGCAGCACCGTAGGCCGAGACGAGTACCTGTACGTGGAGCTCGCGGACGTGTTCGTGATCCCATTCGACCTGCAGGTCTCAAGCAACGCGGCGTGGCGGTCCGTGACACTGCAGTACCTTAAGGAAAACCACGCGATCTACCAGAACGTGCCGCAGCCGGAGGACACGATCGCGGTCAAGTTCCAGGTCAACAGCTGCCGGAAAGGCACTGACGCGCGCTTGGATGTGCAACTCGTGATGCGGAGGTATATTGAGGATGAGCGCATGGTGCTCGTGTGGCGCAAGATGGCCAAGGGCGAGCACCAGCTCTCGGGCATGTTCACAGACGAGACCGGCTGGTGCGTACTTAAGAAGATCCCAGCCTCGTCGGCCTCATCATCAGGCAGTCCAAGCGCGATCGGGACCGTGATGCAGTCGTGCGTGCACGTGGTGCCCAAGCGCTCGGGTTCCGTGATCCACGAGAACATCCCCGAGATCGGCATGCTCACGAACGTCGTGGTCGACGCCTACGAGGAAGACGTGATCGCGATCAACAAGACCATGGAGAATCTGCTGCTGGAGGAGGCGTTATCACTAAGTGCGAAGCGATCGGCTGTAGCAGCAGCAGCTGCTGCTGCTACAACGACTGAGAGGAAGCCGCGCGTGTACTACACGCCCAAGAGCAGCCGTGGCAAGAAGCGTTGATGACGCCGGAAGCTGAATGCAGTGGTGTGAACGAGAGAGGTGTGTGTATTTATCAGGTTGTGTAATGAATTGATTGTGAAAACATGTGTTTCCCAACAAGGTGATGACCGTTTTGCTCGCTAGTAGCGAATCGCAACCAACCAATCATTACGATCAGACCCCATGAGTGAGAGCCCTTTAAATGGACGGTACCGGACAGAATCGCGCGGTTCTGAAGCGCTGACGAACCCATACTCAGTAAAAAGATTAGTCCGCCGCGTCGAAAAACTGAAGCACCAGAACGATTCGTCCATTAAGGTCTCACTGGATGAGTCAGTCTGATTTTGCATCAGCCACCCAACTCTGTTCAAATGCATATACTTCAAGCAGTATTCGGTGGCTAAGTCTATTCAAATGCATCCGCACTCCCGAGGCCTTCGTCCAGCAGCAAATTCTCCACCGCCTTTGTGATCCCGATCATGTCTTCCTCGTTCGACGCCATCACTAGATCCGTCAGCACACTTACGGTTGGCTCGGCGTCTTCCACCAGTGACGACGCGTCTCTCCGGCGATGCACCACGTGGATGCACGTGTGGATGACACTCCCGTTACTGGAGTAACCACAGGAGCCTGGGATTGGCTGCACGACGCACCAGCCGGTCTCGTCAGCATACACGCCGGCGTGTTCGCCGCCGCTCTCATTGTGCGCGCGCCAGACCAGCACCATGCGGCTCTCTTCGTCCACGTATTTGCGCAGCACGACCTTGCAGTTCAGGTTGACGGTCGCCTGGTCACTCTTGGCCTTGAACGTGTATCGACACTTGGTTGAAAATGTATTGCCGGACTGCCACATCTTCTCCGGTTCGTAGCCGGGGCGTTTCTGGTGGTACTGCTCCCGAATTGATCGCCAGACTGCCTTGGCGGTCAGACGCGGGTGGAAGGGCGTGACGGCCGTGTCGGTGAGCTCAGTGTATGGCGTCACAACGCCACTGGGTGAGACCGCCGTTTTCCTCACGAATGATCGTGTCGCGTCCGTGGCTGCGCTGTCCAGACCAGCGTCCTTGAGCACCTGGTGCACTCGCGCGAGACTCGCGTCCAGGTCACCAGCGAGATCCGCAAAGCCCTCGTCTTCCCAAACAGACTCCTTGCGCCCTCGTTTCACCTTCATCTTGGTGTCAGTCACCAGCAGTGGGGCGTTCACACGCTTGCCGAGCGACTGCTGCTCGAGACACCGCGCCATCTCCATGTGGCTCTGCAACACGCTCTTCAAACGCCGATTCTCCGCCTCCGACTCGATTCGCACCTCCAGCTGGTTCTTCGCAATGCGCTTCCAGGACGAGTCGATGACGCGCTGGTCCTCGGGCGAGAGCGTCACCGCCTCGCCCTGCTGGAGTGTAGCGAGCTGCTGCTCCAACTCAGCAGCACGTAGCCGCAGGTACTGCAGTTCACGCTTGGTGGACTCGCGGTACGCATTGCGCTTCCGTGTCGCCTCTTTAATTGGTGGAGAGCTGTTGGCAGTCGCAGTGGTCGGCGGAGGTTGAAGCTCAGTTGATGGCATCAGCACGACTGGGTCGGTCGTCTCCAGCAGCGCTAGAAGCTCATCCGAGTGCGCAAAGAGCGCGTCTTCGTCCGCGTTGTCGCTCGAGTCGCCAGTGAAGAGGAGATCGTCGCCCGTCGCGGCGTCTAGGCCGTCGATGAACGCCATGACGTCCTCGAGCGTGGCCAGCGAGTCCTCGTGGCGGCTCGCGGCGGGTGGCAGGTGCAGCGCCATCGCTTCTCTCTCTTTCTCTCTCTCTGCTGAGAAGGTGGGCAAGTGAGCTCCTCGCCTCTTGGCTGGCGGCGTGTTGGCAAAAGCTCAGATCGAAGAGACACGCTCAGTGGACCAACACTCTTCACTTGATTTGTCGTGATGCATTTTGAAAAGGAAAGCAGTGCGACTCATCAATGTGATTATAAAAAGGGTTTACGTTAATCTAAGAAGGGTTATTGAAGGAATACAGTAGTATATTATAAAGGTATATTTGACTTTATCACAGGCTTTGGGCAACTATCAAGCATGAGCCTTGAGCCCCCAAGCACCAGGGTCGGACTGGGAGCTTGGCGTCTTCTCAGCCCAGGACGGCGCCGAGTATCCGGTCCTCGACGAGCTCGTTCATGCGCTCAAAGCTGCCGCGGAACTGCTCTTCCACTAGGCGCATGAGCGGGTCCTGCACGATGCCACCTCTCGTCTGCAGCAGCGTGTGCTGGCGCTTGGGCTCGATGTGGACGCACGTAAGCGTGAGGGTGCCTCTGCTGCTGTTAGCCCCTCTTCCTCCATACAACTGTGGTTCCAAACTCTGCATCGTGATCCAGCCGCTCTCCTCTGTAAACGTGTCGGAAAACTCGCGGCCGCCGTCGTCCGCGCGCAGGAGCGACTTCCAGACGTACGTCGTGCGGTCCCTCTCCACGTATCGTCGGTTCACGAGCAGCAGTTCCACCGCCACTTCGGCACCGCCGTGCACTGTCGTCGCGCGCAGCTTCATGGCGCCTGTGCGCTCAGGAAACGGGATGTCGCTGTAGACAATCTGATTCGGCTGGGAGCTGGGGTCCTGCATACACTGCCAAGTGACTTCTGCGAGCAGGTTGTAGTCGTGTGGCTCGTCCTCCACTACGCTCACCTCCAGGAACGGCACGACCTGGCCATTGGTGAGCGCTCGGATCTTGTTCACTGTGGCTGAAGGGACATTCTGTGAACGATCCTGAAGCCCCGCGTCGCGGAAGACCTGGTCGAGGCGCATGTACTGGAGGTCGAGCTCAGCGATGAGCATATCAAAGAGCGCCGGGTCGTTCGCGTCGAAGCGCACGGTCACATGCGAGAGTTGACTGTACGGGTCGAGACTCGTCATCCGCTGCCACCGGAGCCACGTGTGCTGGAGCTGCGTCACGAACACGCGCTGGCCAGCCACTAATCGCTTCAGTCGGAAATTCTCGTCCTCGCTGGCGTTGCGCGCGCGGTGCTGACGCTTGGCGATGCGCTCCCACGTAGGGATCAGCAGCGCCTTGTGGCGTCGCAGCTCTTCGCGATGCGCACGAGCGGTCGTGAGCTCCATCTCCAGCTCGCTCGCCCGCTGCCGGAGCGTCGCGAGTTCGATCTGCAGCCGCTCGCGGGACGGGTTCCGCGTCGCATTGATTTTCCAGGCGCGTCGACCGGGGCGACGCACTACAGGCGCAGCATCTGTAGCACTGGGTGGGAGCAAGCCCACCACATGAGGCTCGGTCGACGATCTCTGAGCACCAGCAGCAGGAGACGAGGAACTCAGGGCAAACGCCGTGGGGTCGAGCCAGCTGAAGAGATCCTCGGTCTCGCCGAGCAGCAGCGCCTCGTTCACACTATCGCGCGCATCGCTGGCGTGGCGCGTGAGCTCTGGGGGAACAAGCGGCGGGCCGCCGGCGTCCAACATGACACGCGCAGACACTAATGGGCGCAGACGGGCAGACTGACTCGTCTTCGTGTTTCACATGTTGACATGAATGCAAAACCGGTAGCTCATTTTCAGCCAATCAGAAACATTTTGGAGTTTGTTTTCAGCGAATCACTGGAAAAAATATTTACGGTACTATTCAGTTCACGATAATCCATTCTTCAGTTTACGCTTGACCTGAGCTGGATGATAACCTAAGCGTTCTGGTCCTGTGCTGACGGCTCTGAGCTCTTCAATCCGTCACTACTGCGTTAATCCTCACCCATCGACACCCCACACAATCGGTCTTCGACCAGCTCGTTCATGCGCTGGAAGCTTCCGCGGAATTGCTCTTCGATGAGGCCCATGAGCGGATCCACGCCACCTGGGAGGACCCAGGTCTTCTGCGCAGCAAGCTGCCGCTTGGGCTCAATGTGGACGCACGTGAGCGTGAGTGTGCTGCCCTCACGAGTCCCTGCGATTCGCGGCTCGTCGAGCGACGCCATGCTCTGCATCGTGATCCAGCCGGTCTGCTCCGTGAACGTGTCTGCGAACCCGCGGCCGCCGTCATCTGCTTTCAAAAGACACTTCCACACGGTCGTTGTGCGGTTCTTTTCCACGTACCGCCGCGTCACCACAATAATCTCAAGTGCCACCACAACGCCGTCATAGACGGCCGTGACGCGTACCTTCCTCGCACTCGTTCGGTCCCGCATCTGTACGTCGTCGTAGACAATCTGGTTGCTCTGCGGCGGAGGGTTCTTGATAAACTGCCACACCGTTTGCGTGAGCAGGTTACAGTCGTACGGCTCGGCCTCCACGACGCTCACTTCGAGGAACGGCGCAACCTGGCCGTTGCCCAGCTCACGCGTCTTGGCCACCGAAGATGTGGAGACCTCGAGGTTGCGGTTCATGAGCCCCGCGTCTCGAAACACCTCGTCCAGCCGCAAGTAATCCAGGTCGAGCTCTGATGCGAGCACGTCGAAGAGCGCTGGGTCGGTGGCGTCAAAGCGCACCGTCACGTGTGAGAGTCCACTGTACGGATTGAGACTCGTCATCCGCTGCCACCTGAGCAATGCATGCTGGAGCTGCGTCACGAGCACGCGCTGACCGGCCATCAACTGTTTTAATCGGAAGTTCTCGTCCTCGCTTGCGTCACGCGCGTGGTGCTGGCGTTTGGCGATGCGTTTCCACGTGGGGATCAGCAGCAGCTTGTTGCGTCGTAGCTCTTCATGGTGCGCGCGAGCGGTCGTGAGCTCTGCGTTGAGCTTGCTCGCCTGCTGCCGGAGCATCGCGAGTTCGATCTGCAACCGCTCGCGGGACGGATTCCGCGTCGCGTCACCTTTCCAGCAGCGGCGGCCGCGGCGGCGCACTATGGGTGGTGGCGCGTCCTCATCTACAGGGTTACTGGTTTCGGTGGCCACCACCTGCGGCTCAGCTGGCGATCGCTCAAAAGACGAGGAGCTCAATGCGAACGCCGCCGGCTCGAGGCAGTTGAGGAGCTCCTCGGTCTCACCGAGCAGCAGTGCCTCATTCACGCCCTCCAGCGCATCGCTGGCATGAGGCACAAGCTCAGGCGAGATGAGCAGCGGACTGCTCTTGGAGTACGACATGGGTGTCGTTGGATGGCGTTGGATGGACGCACACGAAGGAAGGTCTTCATTCATTCAATTTGTTCTTTCGAAGGACGTGATTACAGATTACTGGGGATACCGGAATGCGATATCAATAAATCCATCAATATTCGCGGACACTATTGACTTGATTTTGTATACTATATTGTACAAGAATATACATGGAAATAGAACATAGCCAAATTATTAAAAAAAAGAAGTAGACATCTGCATACAAAAGAGGTAAATACACTGATAATTTTATGTAGTTCAGATTTGCTTGGCACACAATCGAGTTGAGAAACTGAGCGTTTTTTTCCTCCATAACAAAGCATTTCTCTGATGGGAAAATTACTCAAATGCTCAGTGAATCTTTTTTATGACTGAAATGGACAGCACGGCGACGATCTTGGGTGCTGGGCTACCTGCCACAGCATTGCTTCTTGTTGTTTCCGCGTTGATCGCGTGAAACTGCTCTCTCGCGCTTCGCTCGTCAGAGGAAGGGGAGGAGCTGCCGATTGTGCGCGCGCGCCAATCAATCCAAGGTTGGTGCTTAGCCAACCAAGGCATACCTAGGATGAGGTCATATCTCGAGCCCATCTCTAGCACCACAGACATTTCTTTGCAGACAAAGTCGCAAAACTTGAAGGAGAGTTCAGCAAGAACTCCCTCGCTTCGTACTGTCGAGCCATTGGCCAGACGTACTACCATGTTCTCGCGCTTTCCCTCACGGGAAAGGCGATTCCATTGCGACAGTCTCTCTTGGAGAGCTGTCTTGGAGACAAACTTCTGAGATGCACCGCTGTCCACAAGCAGTGACATCTCCTTCTCATAGCCCTTAACAAAGGAGCTAAACACCAACATATATGTAACCAAGCGTTCCCGAGTTACTCAGCACAATACACAAAGTGAGGAAGCGTGTGTTACACGACTTCCACAAGGACTCGTGAAAAGAGGGATCAGCAATTCCTGCGATCTAATTGCCTGTTTACAACAGAGCAATATGGGCGAAAGGAGGGAGAACTTTAACTTGCTTGCGAACAAGGCAAAAGGGAGACTGCTTATTTAGGCCCCGAGGGCGGTCC
>JAASFV010001141.1:0-10908 GCA_023334015.1 Globisporangium paddicum
AGCTGGAGCTGATGAAGGTTGTCTGAATTTTACTTTATGCCTAACTATGGATGAAGGGGAGTTGATGTCAACCAGAGTATCGTAGTTGGAGACAAGAATCAACACGTGCGCACCAGCTCACTCCACGACGACAAGGCCTTTCGCATGCATCCACTACCATATAGCTCCGCCACCCAGTTAGCTCCACCATCTAACGCACAAGAGTCCATGTGAGCTCACGCACGCAATGCACACACTTGAGCAGTTTCGCAAAAATGGCTACATTTAAACAGTTTTGCGAGGTGAAAGCCACCGCTTCAGCACAAGAGTTCATCCATCGCCTCTCATTCTCTCCGCTTGCCCTCCAAGAAGCATCTCAGACCAACCACGACGCCATGGACAGCGGGAAGGGCCACGAACCATCGGTGGATGCGGGCGACCGCGAGTCGCGCGTGCAGGCGCGGCGCAACCGCATCGACACGCGCAACGCGTCGAAAGACGACGAGACGCGCAAGAAGCAGCAGCTCGTGGGTGAAGCCAAGCACATGAGCCGCGGGCAGCAGCAGATCGCCGACAGCCTCAACCAACTTGACAGGCGCAAGCTTGCGGGCATCCAGACCGTCACGAGCGTGCGCGTGCTGGCCGACGACGCCGAGAACCGGCGCCGCATCGACGAGGAGGAGCGGCGCCACTTGCGCGTCGAGAAGCTCCAGCAAGAGGCGATCGCGAGCGGCGCCAAGAACGCCGCCGTGGAGATGCGCTGGTCCGATCTCTTCGACTTCAGCATGCCCCAGGAGCTCCACCGAGAGCTCGAGGCCCAAAACCGGTCGTGCGCCGAGATCCTCGGCTCCAAGGATGGCCTCATCCGCGAGTTCCAGAACCAGCTCAAGGCCAAAGACGAGGAGTACGTGACCGCGCTTAAGGTCCAGGCCGACGAAGTCGAGAAGCTCCTCGAGCGTATGAGCCAGCAGTACCGCGAGATGCAGGACGAGTACGAGATGGAGCTCGAGCAGATGGAGGATGCGTTTCTAAAAGAACGCGACGAGCTCATCGCGGGCAACAAGCTCGAGATCGACTCGCTCTTTGAGCGCCGTCGCGAGATGGAGATGGTCTACATGGAGGCCAAGCAGGCGCGTGACGAGCAGTACCTGCGCGAGATCGAGGCCCTGCGCGTCAAGGACGCCGAGGACTACAACGAGCTCAAGATCAAGCTCGAAACTAACATCCAGACGCTCGAGCAGCAGCTCGAGGAGATGCGCGCGACGTACCAGCTCAACACGGAGAAGCTTGAGTACAACTATCGCGTACTTACCGAACGCGACATGGAGAACTCGGCGACACTGAGCCAGCAGAAGCGCAAGCTCACGCGGCTCAAGGACGCACTCAGTACGCTCATCGCCAAGTACAACCAGACCGACGCGCGTGACCGGAACCAGAACCAGGAGCTCACGGACGAGTATCGGCGCATCACCAAGCAGTACAAGGACCTGCAGAAGAAGTACGCACACTTTGAAGCGAGCGACCGCACCAAGTACGACGAGGTTTGGGCCATGCACGAGGACGACGCGGTCACAAAGATCGAGAAGCTGCTGAGCGCGGACCGCGTGATCCACGAGCAGCAGCTTGGGCTCGTGTGGAAGAAGCCGGCCCAGTCGATCCGCAACTGGAGCCACATCGGCGGTGGCACGGCCAGGACGAAGAAGGCCAGCGAACCGTTAAGTGCGCAGCGGACACCCAACGACGATCATCATGATGCTGGCCCTGGCTCTAGTGGCAATGCTGCAGAGTCAGGTAGCGACAGTGGGAATAATCAGGATGGCAGCGGCCGAGACGACGTCTTTGGCGAGGTCGACGCGCCGGCCGTGCGCAAGATCTCGAGCACGAAGCTCAAGTACATGCTGCGGCTGTTGGCCACAGAGGCCGGCTTTCTAGTGAACGGCAGCGTGCAGCAGGCTCTCGAGAGCCTGGCCGACGACGAGGCCGAGCTCGTCAAGGCCGACATGATCATGCGCGCCCTGGGCGTAGACAACGAGGATGACATGGAGCGCCTCATGGGCTTCTTTTTCCAGGACCCGCGCGCCGAAGTACCCATGGAGTACGGCAACAACTCTAACAGCAGTGCAGGTGTCAATACCTCAACGACCAACCTGAATGGGACCCCGCAGCAAACGCCCACGCCCAAATGGGGACTCATTGTTGGCCCCGAGGATGTCATCCGTGTCATCAAGCAGTTCGTCGAGGTGCGTGCGAACCTAGTCTTTGTGTGAACACTGACTGAGTCACACAATGGCTACATTACTAATTCACAAATGGCTACATTACTGACTCACACTATGACTACAATCTTGTCTATCCTTCTAGGAGATGAACGAACAGAAGCGCGTGGCGCCGCTCACGAGGATGCTGCGCCGTGCCTCGGGCCACGGCGGCGAGGACGGCGACCACAAGCACAAGAGCAAGGCCAGTGCATCGCCCTCGGGCCCCACGTCCGCAGCAACGCTCAAGGCGCGGTCCCAGCGCACCGAGCGCGAGTACTGGGAGTCGGTGGTCAAGGTGCTTCCTCCAAAGACCGTGCGCGTCATGGAGACGCTCGAGAAAGGGCTCGCGATGTACCACCACGCGCTGCTGCGGCGCAAGGAGCTCATCGACGACGTGACCGCGCTCAAGACGCAGAACGGCGAGCTCAAGACGCTGCTCAAGCAGTACCTGGCCGCACCCATCAACGAGGACCTCATTGTGCCGCCCACACAGATGCAAATGTACCAGTAAGTATGTACACAAAGGAGGTTTCTATTAAATGCGCTTTTTAAAATGAGTGACAGGTCACGCATTGCTTCTTACGCACTGGTCTTGGGCTTCTTGCTCTTCTTGTTTTTGCCGCCGCCACCTTGCTTCTGCTGTTGCTTGTTGTCCGCCTTGCGCTTGTTCTGCTTCTTGCTGTGGTTCTGCTTGTTGCTCTTCGGCTTGTCCTCTTCCAGCTCCACAACTACGCGTGGGGCGGCCGCGGCGGCGGCCTTGCTGGCCACGGCCGCCTTGGTAGCCGAGGGCTTCTTGGCCTTCTTCTCCTTCTTGGGGGCGTCGGGCATCTCGACACCTTCGTCCGACATGCACGCCGTGAGGCACGTGAGACGCGGCTTGCTCATAAGCGTCGTCGACGTCACGGGCACAACCTCGGCGTTCGCCTCCTCGGGGGACAGCGCATCGAACTTGAAGCTCGCCAGGTCCCAGATCTGCACCGTGCCGTTCGAGGTCGCGAGCACGATCCACGGCAGCGCGTCGTCGCCGTTCACGTAGAGAACTTGCATGCAGCGGATGCGTGCCGTGAGGTCCACGTGCGTGACCTTGGCCACAAGGTTGCCGGTCGCCTGCCAGATATAAATATGCTTGTCGTCGCCGGCGCACACGACGTAGTCGTCCGTCGCGAACACGGCGCACTGAATGCGCTGCTTGTGCTCGAGCGTGCCGACCAGCTCTGCGTTGGAGCTGCTGAAGACCGAGAGGTCCGTGCCAAAGCATAGCGCGTAGCGCGAGCCCTTCTGCGAGAGCATGACGAGGTTGGCCTCCTTCTCCAGGCGCCGGATGTACGCGATGCGGCCCTTCACGAGGTTCCACATGCGCAGCGTACGGTCGCGCGCGACTGAGAAGCAGAGCTTGCCGCTCGGATGCACGGCGATGGAATTGATCTCGCCCCTGGTAAAGAGAGAGAGACAAGTTAGTTCGCGTTACGTACACATGTGCAAGTAATGAATGGCTAGCTTACTTGTGACCGCCGAGGATGTGCAGGCAGTTCCAGTCCGAGGTGCGCCAGATGCAGATCGAGTTGTCCGCACTGCCACTGAGTAAGTGGCTCTGGCCGAAGAACTCGAGGCTCGTGATCGCACCGTGCTGCTCCATGAGACTGCCGACCTCCACGCGCTTGTCGACATTGTAGATCCTAATAAAAACACACACACAAATCATTAGCACTCATGCTAGCCACCCGCCAACGGCAGCATAGTCATACACTTACTTGATGAGCTCGTCGTTGCCGCCCGAGAGCAGCGTCTTGCCGTGCTTGGCGGCCATGAGCGCGACGCTCTTGATACACTCCGTGTGCGCCGAGTAGCCGAAGATGAGCTTGAGCTTCGGGTTCGGATCCTTGAGCGACGCCTCCGTGGGGAATTCCCAGCCGTAGAGGAGCCCCTCGTACGTGCCTGCGACGATGCGGAGCATGATTGTGGAGCTGGTGAGGTGGACTGAGCTGCTGTGGACGCACGCAGCCGAGTTGGCAGCGCTTGGAGCTTTAGCTTTGACACAATTGGTTGGCAAAGGCGTCGAAGGAAAGCACTGGGGGTGCTGGACTAGGTACGTTTTCGGTGGCATAAAATGTGCCTTTATTGACCTGCTGGTGGCACTAATCAAGTCAGACCATCACTCTTGAGAAAGTGCAATGTGTGACGTGTGTGAATGTGCGACTTGTGAGCAAAGCAAATGGCGTCACGCACAAATAGCAGCAGCACACAACGAAACGAATGCATGCGACTGTGTTCATGAGCCAACAGCATCATGGACAACGCAAGGTGATCTTTATTTCCAGCTCGTACGATTAACTGCTGCAGTTTGAAATTCCTTCAGCACTTCGCGAAGCAGCAAAGGCCCCCGGCGAAGCGAAGTCGCGACAGATCGATTATTGACAAGCAAACCCTCATTGCAACACATAGGAGCAGGAAAATGGAGCTCAACATTGTCATCACACCTGAGGACGAGGAGGTCATCGTGGCAACTGATGCGTCGCTGGCGTCGCCCATGAGTAAGCACCAGCGGAAGCTGTCGCTCTCGGCGAAATGGGCGAGCAACAAGGCGCTCGCGCTCGAATACCTCAAGCGACAGCGGGTAACTCGACGATCTCGTTCTCTTTCTCTGCATTACATGCGTTAATCTGACAGCATTCGTTTGTGAATGTCCAATGCAGGAAGTGATCTTGTGGATGGAGCACATCCTGGGCGATAAGCTGCCGTCCACCGACTTGCACGAGTCTCTCAAGTCTGGCATCGTGCTTCGAGAGCTGGTATGCGCCGCCTCAATCACCTTCGTTGGTTGAAATCTATAGCGATAGCTGTTAACTGTTGTGAACTGGCCTTTGGAAGCTGGAGAAGCTGTTCCCGGATGCGACGCGCTGCCTGTCACCCATCAGTCGCAAGTACTCGACGCGCATGGCCCCGTGGAAGGAGCGCGAGAACATCTCCGTCTTCCTCAAACAATGCAAAGCGTGCGTCGCTATGACGGCTGGGCCTACCTATTGTATTATCTGACTCGCTCTCTCTTTCTCTTGGCTCAGGCTCGGGATGAACGACCTCTCACTCTTTTGCACAGACGACCTCTACGATGGCAACAACATGGTCCAGGTACGAGCTCAAATTATTCCATCTTACTAATAATCCCGCCTTGTTATAATTATTTAACTAAACACATTTATTCGTAGGTGATGTTCTGTGTCCAAGACTTTATGCGATTCTCCCAAGAGCACTCGGGCCATTTCCTTCATCCAGTCTACGACGAGCACGTCACGTTCTCGAACCAAGAGGTGAGTTTCAACCCAACATACACAAAATTAGAGAGTGGAGACCACAGATTCTAACAAATTGCGAGTATTTGTCTATCACAAGGTGGAAATGGCGCTCTCCAAGATCGAGAAGGCTGGCATGGACGCGAGCAAGCTCAAGGATCTCATGAGCAGCTCGGGCTCTGTCCCGTCATCACCTGGGAAGGATGACCAGAGCGGATATGAAGACGAGAACGACACGGATGCCGACTCGCTGCTCGCATCCAGCGATCTGGAGAAAGACGAAGACGAGGTCGATATCACGGACGAGAATGCGTTGAGCGAACTGGAAGCTGAGATCCAATCGATAACTGGGAGAGAGAGCTTCTGCAACCAGTCAGATGATATCGAGGGGTTCGAGCCCGAGCTCGACTCAGAGGCTCCTTCAGACGAGGAGGAAGAAATCGAAGACGATGATGAAGAGCTCTATGAAGAGGAAATCGTGGATCTGCTGACCGAGTTGGTGGATGTTGTTGAAGAAGCCTACGAGACTGAGCTGAACAATGGCCATGAGAGCTCAACCAGCACCTCCGAAGAACTACAAGACGGCGAAGACGATGATGAAGAGGAGATGAAATACTCGATCAAAGCGCAACTGGAGGCTGATTTGGAAGAAGCCAAGCTCGTAGACCTCCCAGACTCACCCGTTGCTTCTGAGATGGAGATTGAGTCTCAAGCGCTCGTGAACTTCTCCGCGGAGCACCGCATCGAATCCGAGGCCAAGACAAGTCTCATGGACATTGGCAAATCCGACACGACGGTGCTTGGAGACGGTGGGAGATCTGATCACCAATCTCAAGGACAAAACGAAGATGAGGCCACTGCTTCAGGATACGATGTAAAGCCGACCAAGAAGAAGTCGAAGGCTGCCAGCAAGCGAAAGGTATGGTTGATTTTTTGTAAAAGGTAGATTTTTATTATGCGGAAATTGGTTGCTAACATTGTGACTTGACCACCATTTTCGTAGAAAAATCGCGAGCCCTCCGACGAGCAGCTGGATGCAGAAGCTATGTCGCGATGCACCTGTGGGAGCAAATGCTCTATCATGTAGCCATCTTCTATATATATTATACTCATAATATCTGCATGAAGTGCTGCTGCTCGTTAAATAGATTATAACAAAATTTATCTATTTTATTAAACATTCTTTCACATCATCTTGCGCGTATTCATTATAAGCAAACAAAGCTAATGAGCATCAAGGAGATTTAATATATACTTACGTAGTATTCTCAGAATATTTGAGTTGAAGGGTGCTATGTGTGGGTGCGCGCTATTCACCGCATATGATGAGCGTCTCGCCCGTGATCTCGATGTTCGGGGTCTCATTTTGCTTGAACGAGAGCATGAGGCACTTGAATTCTTCAAAATCAAAGCAGCTCTGCAGCACGTCGATCACGTCCAGCGGAATCTCGTCTATGGACACAAAACACACATATAGTTATCAAATATTATTCTGAATCAAGTTGGATGATAACTTTGTTGAGACCGACGAACCTTCGTGCTCTTGCATCTGGCGACAGAGTTCGTCCATGGAGAAGTACTGAATTGAAAAATCAAATCTAGAGTTAGATAAAACAAGAAAATATTAATCCGTGCTAGTGTTCAAACCCCACCTCGAGTTTCTCCATCAGGCGTTGCTCCAAGAACGATTCTGTTCTCAACAAGAAATATATAAATATTAACCCACATGCAACAAATTCAACCAGCTTGAGATCTGAAGGGCTGATAAAATGAAGTTCGTACCGATGAGGCTGGTGTACTCGCCAAAGATGTTTGTGTAGATCAGTTTGTTCTCCGTCACGTTCTCAAACACCTCTGAAATAATTCATGTATCCAGCACAGAAGGAGTCAGTTGTATTGAGCATAAGAGAGAATATTATTCACACGCTCCATGACAAATTTCAAAAATGTTGGTGCGGGCTTACCGCAGTTTTTGAGGCAGAAGTCGCTCTGCATGTTGACAAATTCGGGGTCGATGAGCAGATCCTGGAGCACGCCGATCATTTCGTCAAACTTGTTCTCCTGTGGCAAACGACACAACAATTATTAATTGCATCACATGCAATTATTTTTCAGCCAGAGAGGGAAACAATTATTACTTCGGTATTTTCGCCAACGTCGGAGCTCAGGATCTCTTCCTCGTCGTCGATTCTTAGCGCGTCGATAGTCATCTCCGGCTCGTCCGCTGCTCCTGACACATACAACCCCCAGTGTCTTCAGTAAGAGACCCAACATAACTAGCAGAGCCACCACTCAGTGGGCAGGTGAGCTCCTCGAGACGACATTACGTACGTGGGGCTGACATGGTGAGGCGTGAGTGGCTGGGAAGAGAGAGACCGAGAGCGTGGATGGCAAGATCGGAGTCGCTGACGAGCTGAGGCAGTATGAAAACGAGAGAGAGAGAAGGCTGAAGGCACCGTTGTGGTGTTTCAGTTTTTCCCATGTTGAAGGGTCGTGGTTGTGAAAGTGTAGCCATGTGATCACGTGAATGGTACAGTGCTGTTCCCGAGTGGTACAATCTGACGATATCCTCTCTTGCTGCATATATTATCTGTATAAGGATAGTCTATTGGATGGGATAAATGTGCGCGCGACATGCCCGCACGACTGAACGACTCGTTCGATCTCTCCCCTTCTGTGACAGGAGCGCTTGCCAACGCAAACAAAGATAAAGATAAAATCCTGATTATTATGCTCTTCCACAAGAGTCGCCACTTTTTGTTATTACGAAAGCGCAACATTATTGCCAGTCTGTTGGTGGTGGTGGAAGCGAGACGCTTCTCGCTTTGCAATGTTTGGTTGCAGTGGTTTGAATTATGCTATTGTCTAGTTTTTTCACTCCGCAACATTGGGTTCACTTGACTTGAAAATTGTATGGGCTACGAACATGGTTACGCCTCCTAACTCGGGTTATTTTTAGTCGACATTCGGCGAATAGCCAGCGAGGCCAAAAGAAGCCGCTGAAACTGGACGAAGCAAGTGCGGTGGCGGCCTCTCTCTCTGTCTCTGTATTAGCACTCCAGCTGCTGCTTCTCTCCCCTTCTCGCTGACTCTTACGAGAGGTGTGTCCAGCTCCCACTCCCGCACTCAGTGGCGCTTCTCAAAGCCGCGTGAACGAGTGACTGTTGCTCACCACAACGCCACCTTTTTGTTCTTTCAGGTTATCTCTGGAAAGAACAGAGGGCGTCGCTTGATTAACGCGAGCGCTGAGAAAGAGACGATGGCGCGCAAGAATGGATGGCAGGCGCCGTTCCATCTCCTGCAGGTGCTCACGTGGGTCGTCTTCCCGTCAATCATGGCGCTCTTCGGCGTGTTCTACGCGCCGCTGCTCAACACCACCACCGCGTACCTGGGCAGCCTGGTGCGTGCTTGTATACATGATATCTGTGATCGTATTGATTTATATGAAAGCCTAACAGATCGTGTCTGTGTGTGTTGTATAGGCCTACGGTGCAACGTGCCTGCTCACAGTCTACTCGGTGATCGTCTGTACGAGGACGGACCCGTCGGACGACTGCATCTTAAGGCCGTCATCGGTGCGTTCTTCTTCTTGACAACATGAACACATTAACAACAGTGATACAGGTGGTGGCTAACAACACTCCCTGCACTTATACTGTAGGTTGTGAACCGCGATACGCGCGCTAACGATGACCAGGTCTACTGCAACGTCTGTATGAAATACGTGTACGTCACAGCTCAACCTGCCTCTATGAAGCCTCTAGATCTTGTATAAATGACTGACTTGACCCACTCTGCTATGCATAGCCACAAGGAGAGCCGTCACTGCCGCCTGTGCGACAAGTGCGTCGCGGTCTTCGACCACCACTGCAAGTGGCTCAACAACTGCGTCGGCAAGAAGAACTACGCACATTTCCTCGGCTCGGTCATCGGTTCCACGATCCTGCTGGCGCTGCAGATCGCGCTGGGCGCCTACCTGCTCTGGGACGCGTTCAAGCGCCCCGACGCCGTGCGCCAACGATGTAAGCCATACATATTTATTTATTGCTCATGATCCTATTTTTTTCCTGTATGGACTGATTTTTTGTCAATATTTTATTAGCTGCGACTGCGTTCGGCTGCTCGACGACCAAGGACGCCAGCACGGGGCTCTGCATGAACGACGACTATGCGCTCTCGCTGGTTGCGATCAAGGGCATTCACGTCGCCATGCTCGCGTTCCTCATCCCATGGTGCTTCTTGATCGCGCAGCTCACGTTCTTCCACCTCCACCTCTGTACGTACACCATATTATTTATTTGTATCCCGTATGTGGTGTCAAGACTGACCTGTTAATTTTTAATTGATAGGCGTCGAGAACCTCACGACGTACGACTACATTGTGCAGAAGCGCAAGCGCCAGATGAACCGCCAGCGTGGCGACAATTCCGTACGTGTGCATCCGATTTGACAAAAACTGAAAGCGGCCGTAGGTTGCTTTCTTCCATTCTCCCCCCCAGCTTCACTCTTGTTGAATGATTCAGTAACTAAACTTGCCTAATTCATAACTCTACAGATCCGGCCAAGTTTCTGGCAGCTCCTGTACGCGCGTCTGTGTTGCCAGCGTCCAGACATCCGCGTCGATGCTGCCGCTGCGGGTGGTGTGGGCGACAAGACGCAGAATGCTTCGCGCGTCTCAGCCGTGAGCGTGCAGAGCGAGGACGATGAGCTCGCGGCGATTGAGGCCGAAGTGGATGAGGACCTCGAGGTGCTCAGCGCCCGCAGCGGCGAAGTCGGCGAGCGTGACAGCAACCTGCGCAGCAGCAGCGACAGTGTCCACAGCCAGCGCGCAAGCAAGGGTCGCAACAGCTATGCTCCGCCGACGCGCGGCTTTGGACTGCACGTGAATTTGGGCGCCGTCACGAGCAAGTTGAATTCTTCAGGTGGCACTGCTACTGCTACTGCTGCGGACGGCGTAGTAGCAAATGGCAGCGGCCGCATATCCAGTGCCGTGAGCACGCCGACAACCGAGACGAACTACGTTGCAGCGCCCATGACACCGCGCTCGCCCCGGTCCGACGCCGAGAGCGCGTATCACTCGGAGGACTCGGAGAACCAGCCGCTGCCAGGGATCCCGATACCTGGCACATCGTCCATGGTCATGTATGGCCGGCCCGGGAGCAATTCCTCTGCAGCGAACCACATTGTGTAGTAGAAAGCTAGTGGGGATGTGGGGAAACGCTTGCTTGCTGCTTGAGGCTGGCTACAGAGTCGGACTGATTTATATTAAATCTTGCTATGTTTTTTTTATTCGTGTAATAATCTGGAGCCAATGTGCAGGAGGCGCTCTTCTCCTTCATGCGTGCTCTCTCTCTCTCTCTCTCTCTCTCTCTCTCTCTCTCTAT
>JAASFV010001142.1:0-10887 GCA_023334015.1 Globisporangium paddicum
ATGAGGGCGTGTGTGTGGCTGGTTACGTGTGCATGCGTGCATTATAAATGAATGGGTTTTGTGTTGCATTACGTGGTTGACTTGCGGGTGCCGTAGCTGCAAAGGCAGTGTGGATTGAATCCGTATGTGTAAGTAGAGCTCCTGTGTTATACTGTCGCCAGCCACCGTGAGATGCACAAAGCTTGGTCAGCGTCGGCGACGGTGAGTGCATGCCCGCCTTTCAGCTCATCGACGGCGAACCGTGGCGGACTCACGCGACAATCTGAGCTCTGATATCGATCAAGGGAATATCAGACTCAATTCAAGTCCTGAGACGGTTGCAGCGGTGGAGCGTCGGCACCAATCAGAGCGCTTGAAAGTTCTGCACGCCCTGTACGCCCAGGAAGCTCGCCCCACCACAGTGGCTGAATGTGGTAAACCCTTCGCATCCACGCAGGCCTCTAGGTCCGCTACCAGAAACCCGGCAAACTCAACGCGTCCAGCAAACAGAGGTCCGACGAGCTCAGCGTGATGCTGAGAGAACAGAAGCTCGGCAAGCTCAGCTTTTTGTGTCACGAGTAACGATAGATTGCCCTCGTTCTGTTGCGAGACAGCAGCACAGCAGCTGCGACAACGTCGCGCAGCTTGCGTCGTTCTGCAACAGTTCGAGACGTGAATATGCCTAGTGTACCTCGCGTGTTAACGGGTGCGTGACCCAGAAAATCTCCCCGCCGACAGCTTCCGTGAACGGGTGCGCACTGCCACTTGCCGGCTTCGCTTCGAGGCGACTGGCTCTACTGATCAAGCGACTGAGCGCCTGTTTGGCAGATGACTCTTGAGCGCGCGTGGCAGATGCGGGTTGCTGATGTCTCTAATATTACAGCAGTGCACATCAACATGAGCATGGAAACAGGTCTTTTATTTATATATCTCTGTAGCTCCTCGCGTCTGAAGACTCGATGACCTCACGCGACGAGCGTGTCCCACACAAAAACAAATGAGTCTACAGGAGGAAAATGTCTTCCTTCGGCGTCGTGAAGATACGCGTGTGGAGCCCCGGGACGTCCAGGAGCTCGTTGATCTTCGTCGTGCACTCCTTGAACTCGCTGCTGCTCACCCATCGGTCGTAGTGCTTCTTGGACTCCCACTACAACACATACACACGCACATTAGCACCGACCATAGAACACAAGCAGGATAGTTATGATACGCCCAATCTACTCCACGCACCTCGGAGAAGACGACGTACTTGTTGCTCTGGTCCAGCTGGTTGTACGTCGTGACCGAGAGCAGACCGGGCTGCGCGCGCACTTTGGCCTTGACGGTCTCCATGAGGCTCGCGACCGCGGGCTCGTAGCCGCGGCTCATGATGCGCTCACTGATCACTTTGATGCGGCCGCTCATGTTGGTCTGTGGGGGCGAGTGGGGAGGTGAAGAGCGGCGGAGGAGCTGCGGCTGGTGCTTGGATCTGAGATCAATTGCGGCAATGGCATCATTCCCAGCAAGTTGAATTTGCTCTTCCAAACAGGTTTCGCCCGCTTCCACGCTGTATCGATTCGTTCTCTCTCCTTGGGTCGGTGAATTCCAATTTCTTGTCAAAATAGAATTCAATCATTCATTGCACGAATAAAATTCCAGTTTATTAGTATCATGAAATTTGGTAAAGCAATTGTGTCGAAAGAGGGGCCAATTTCACATACAAATGCCGAGTGTAAAAGTGTGTCGACCTACAAACTTCAACTGATCGAAAAACGTACTTAGTCGAGGCGCAATCTAAAAATCTAAAAGAACTGCTAGGAATGACGACATGTGTGACGGACGACAGCCAACATTGGCCACCAAGCGACATCAGTGCGCGCGCAAAGCAACTTATGAATGGCGGTGGAGGAACATTGGAAGCAAGACATATCGTACTTGTGATGGACGAGGACGACAAGCTGGAGCATATTGTGTACGTGTGTTCACCTGAGCTGCGTAATGTAAGGAGGTGCCTGCTCCGAGGTACCCATGAGGGCAGCTGTAGTCGATCTTGAATGGCTTCGAATGCAACAACACATAACAGCTTCAAGGCATGATTTTTTCATTAATTTCAAGTTGAACATGCACAGCGTCATTGTTTTTTTCACATGCAAATTGGTACAGCGTGATCAGGCTCACAGCAACCTGGTGAACGCGCGCAAAGCTGTATCAAAGTTCAGACATTGCGCGCTAGTCGACGCTCACTTCACCTTGACGAGTTGAGCAGTCTCCATCTTCATTCCCCAGCCCTAGAAACGCTAGGTCTCGTCCACGCATTCGCCTCACACGAATGTTTCGGTTTCATATTTAGGGGCGCTTTACAGCAGGAAGATGTCTTCGTTCGGGCGCTTGAAGATCGTCGTGCGCTTGCCAGGGATGTCCAGCACTTCCTCGATCTTCGCTGTGCACTCCTTGAACTCCTTGCTGCCAAGCCACGCGTCGTAGTCCTGCTTTGATCGCCACTGTTAAAAATCATCAACGCATACACAGACAGTCAGCACACTGCCGGCACTCCTCCACGTTAGGCGACACACGAAAGCACAAGAGACGCACCTCGGAGAGCACGACGTATTTGTGATGGTCGTTCACGTCGCTGAGCGTCTCGACTGAGAGCAGGCCCGGCTGGCGGCGCACTACCTTCTGCACGTTCTCCATGAGGCGGCCGACCGTCGGCTCGAAGCCACGCGACATCATGCGCTCGCTCAGCACTCGGATGGGCTTGGTGGGGATCATACTTGCTTATCGCTTGTGCTTGTTGCTTGTGCTTGTGCTTGTGCGCGGCGAAGAAGAATCGAGTCTGCAGTCCCTCGCGCTCTCGTCGGAACGAATGTGCGCGTGGACGTGGATCCGCCTCAGAATTTTATTTTACGAGCACACAAAACGCAAGCTGAAGCAGATCTCATATAGCGCGAGTAACGACCGTATTACTTTTTATACCCTCTTGAAGATGTTCTAATCATTTATTAAAGGTAAATGCACATTTACGCGAAGATACGGCTTAGACCACCATTCATGTAACCTCCGTAAACAAAATGTTTTTTTTATACGATACAAATCAGACGGTCATTACTCCCGCTACACCCTTGATTTGTGCTGCCTGCTATAGAGGATAAACCCTTGTATTTACAGCCACCTAATTTTCATAAGTTTATTTGACCTGTTTATATTCAGTAAGAAGTCACTAAATGAGACTACGCATTACAAGAGGGTGACCAGCCATCTTCAGTTAAACTGCGCAAACAATGTATTGCGCAAACGGAAAAAAAAACGCACTTCAATTTGAGCTCCTCGCTCTCATAAGCTTTCTCAACATGAGCTCCTTGAGTATAGCAGTGGACGAGACGCGGTCACGCAACCCGCTGCGGTGATGCTCACTCATGACTGCTGCTTCCACCGCGCAGCTACGCTGTGCATTAATGCCGCTGCAGTCATCTATTGCGTCACGCGAGGATGGCTGCAGACACGACGCAACAACACGCAGAAGAAGCGTCGAAATCTGTCGACGAACGCCTTGCTCAACCAGGGAAAGATGCAAACGATTTGCACGCAAACTACACATGTCGCGCGTAGCTTCAGTAATTTAACTGATCAGCATTGCGCCACTAGACGAGCGCTACTTGTAGAACTGGTGCACGCCGTAGTACGACGCGTTCAGCGGCACGGCAGTCGACGCAGTGGCCCGCTCCCCCAGCACGGCGATCGTGAGCACCACCTCGTTGTCCGGCACGCCGCGCATGCAGTGCTGGATGAACGGGTGCCATGCGATCGCTGCGAGCCGCGAGGCGACGCGCATGATCTGTGCGGACGTGTTGGGCGCCAAGCAGATCGCGCCCCAGTGGCCGCCGCTGCACTCCGCCAGCTGCGCCATGATGTCGTCGACAACGCTCTCCACCGTGATCTCGCCGGCCTCGCGAGTGAACCAGTCGGGCGTCTCAATACCAATCGCCGCCTGCTCTTCGTTGCCAAGCGCAACAAACAAGCTCAAGTTCTCCTGCTGCCACTCTAGTAGAAGCGCTGGGCAACGCTCGGAGACCTCGCACGTTGAGAGGTACGCGTCAACCTGGTCAGCCACCATGAATCAGCATACATCAGCGAGCAATGAGTAGGCATATGAAGCACTCGCTTAACGCTTAACGCACCTCCGGCACGCACTGCTTATAGGAATACGCGCGGACGGGTACGAGGAGCTCCTGGTAGACGACTAGGCCGCCGTGAAATGCCTCATCATCACTGCGGGCGCTCATCCTCTCTCTCGACTTTGTTCAAATTCGCATGTGCACGCCATCGCAGCTTGCATAATGCGGTCTGGGAAAGGAGCTTCGAGCTCACCTCCAACTGGGACTTTTAATGCTGAACTGGGTGCGCTGGACAGTTTCAGTGACCAGTCGCAGAGACCGCCATGACTTGCTCGCTGAGTCAATACGAGCTCCAGGAGGAACTGCCCTTCCGTTTGGCGACGCAGCATGTGGGCATTGGGCGCCTTGGCAAGATCTTCCCGGCCTTTGACAAGCTCAGGTGGGTCGAGTAGTGTTGTGACTGGATTACTAGCATGGCTTTCGACATGCTCTGTGAAACTTGCTGCTGCAACAGTGGCCGTGTGATCACAATCGAGAGCGTTCCGCTGAGGCCATTCGACAGCAGCAGCAGTGAAGAAGTGGACCCGTTTGCACTCATTGAGAAGACGCTGTTCTTGGAGCTGAATACACAAGCAGCTTCAGATATCCAGAACCACAGCCACGTCCTGTGCTACGACGCTATACACTGCGTCTCTCAGGATCGGCACGTGTTTCTCAGTGCGAAAGTGTCTCCAGCTCGCCTTGTTACCAGGTCCTCCAAGTGTTGTGATGGTGCAGTGCTGATAGAGAGGGTGTTCTAACGGTATGTTTGATCGTGATGTGTGCTTCTGAAGTTTGCTAGCGGACTTTGGGAAACTGCATCCGCTGGTGGTGAACAACTACGTTCGAGGCGTTGTGTGTGCGCTCAGCGCTCTCCATGAGGTACGAAGTATATCTAGAGTGGGAGTGATGCTGTACTGACAGTGTGCCTATGTAACTCGTTCATTGTAGTCTGGTGTCGTTGTCGGAGGTGTACGTGGTCTTCGTCTTGTAGCTGTGGAATAGGACTGGGTGCACAGCTGACAGTCTCAACATGTTCTGGTGACTAACTAAGATTTCCAGCTCATCGATCCTCATCAGCAATGACGGGCGAGCCCAGCTCATTGGGCATTTTCCATCGGCTCGAGCCATCCAAACACTGCTCGAGAGCAAGTATGAACCATAATTCATAGCTTCTGTGGCAGCCAGTCAACGCTTTCAGGTCCTACCACTCACTTGTGCACCATTTGTGATCTCATAGAATTCTTGCGCACGACCAGATCCCTCGCTGCGTACTCAGTCGGCAGAATACGGACCATGGCAAGGCACAGGACGTGCGCAGCGTGGCGTACGTGATGGCCGAGATGCTCACAGGCATGCGCATGCGCGGCCATATGCTGGAGCGTGAGCACATGCTCAGCCACGTCGCGTGCACGTCGCACGAGAACAACTTTCTGCAGTTGTTGCTGCAGACTTCGTCGCTCGCGAGTGCAGCCAGCCAACCGTACATCAATGACAATGTCGGCCCTCCCGTGAGTGATCGCCACCATAGTGTTGGCGACCAGCACTACCGCTTAACTGATAAGAAACAGCGCATCATCGCCGTGCTAGTCGAGCAGGAGCTACTCAAGTGCCGCGAGCAGCGGCGGCGCCACCAGAGCGAGATCCGAGCCTGGCTCGCCCAGTTCGAGCGCCGCAACGAGCGGAAACCGACACCTGCCGAGCGACCCAAGAGCGTGATGCAACTCCAGCACCGCTGTCGAGCGCTCGCGGACCGCATGAAGGTGCTTGAAGCGCGGATGTCGAGCGCTCGGAAGAGCTTTTATCGTATGAGCGAGCCTTTAAAGCGAGACGAGAGCGACGACCTGGAGAGTGACGTGAAACTCGATGACGACTCACCATCGCCTTCACTCATCAGCTCCGGATTGGGCAGCAAGCTGGGTTTCCTCCCGACGATTGACGTAGGCGTCCGCGATGGCGATCTCTCGCGAGATGGCTTCAAGCGATCGCCCGCTCAGAATGCCTTCCTCAAGCGCCTTGGACCACAGGAGGCTGGCAAAGAGCTTAATGGCGAACAGCAGCAGCAAATGAACAGCGCTTCCGTTGTGAGCGATCGCGTGAACGGCCACCAGATCATCCACCAGCGCAAAGAGGTCATGCAGATGATCAACTCCATCGCAGCGAGCACTGGTGGTCCCCACTGAGGTCACAAGCCATACATTTCAATTAATCAATCAAAGTACCAACCTAGTAGTTGGTAAATCAACGAGGGAGGTAGCAGTTGCCGAATATGTCGGGGTCTTCTCGCATGATGTCCCAGACCCACGGCTCATCGGCCTTTGGATTGTACGTCGTGAGCGGAAAGCTGTACGGCAGTGGCAGTATAAACTGGCTTGACTGGCCAGACTCCTGCTGATGAGCTGGGCTTCCCAGGACCACGAGTTTGCTGGGACCTGTATTCGCTATTTGTGCAGAGCTCCTGGTCTTCTCTTTGGACTTCGATAGCAGTTGCGGCAGGAAGAGTACGCCGAGCTCGTACGAGCGGATCATGAATTGTGTGTCGTTCTTCTGGTGGGTGCCCCAGGCTGCCTTGCTCAGGTTGGCGCTGGTGAGGATCGCCCAATCCAGCACGCCGCTCTTGCTCTCTTGGCCGTCATCTGCTGCTGAGCTTGGATCAAAGCGTGCGTACGTCTTAATGTGAGGCAACGCGTTCTGGCGATGCAAACGGGCTGGCGGCGTCCACTTGCGCAGGTATTTGTGCAGGAACGGCTTCATGTTCTTGAGCGAGCACGGGATAGCTCGCCCCCCGTCCCATCCTTCGAACGAGTTGCGCTAACACACAATCATAACAATAACAAGCAAAACCAGTGTTAGCACATCACTTGTGTGAACAAACTGGTTGAAACAAGACAAGGAAACGTACAACGTCGTCCACTGAGGGCCAGATGATGTGGAGCGCCTGCACGGGCGCCGAGGTCGCCGTGATCCCTTTCTTCCCCATGAGCAGGCTCTTAGCAAACTCACCAAAGAGCCACTTCTCGTCCAGCGAACCCATGCTCGAAAACTGGCAGATCAATGGGTGGTCACTTGCGGGCACCTTGAGCTGCTGAAGAAGCCTGAGCAGAGACAGTTAGCATCAGTCAAATTTCTGTGTTAGCAACCGCAGTGTTTTATAGAGACCTGGCCAATAACGTATTAAAGCAACGCACTTTCGGACGCGCAGGTGACCGTACTTCTCCATGTCTGAATGCAATTATAAACCAAACACGAGTGTTAGGCTTCTGGTGTGAGACCACTAGCAGCAAGAGAGCCCAACCAAAGGCTCTCTAACCCAGATTCCACATACCTTTACCCTTGTGGACACCAGGGATTGATGGGATGAGCGCCACAGTTGCATCTGAGAAATCAAAGCGTGCGATCTCGCTCTTGCAGAACTCTGCGACTTTGGGACCCAGGCAGGACAAGAACCCGACCAGGTCGGCTTCAAAGTCCAGTTGGTGTCTGGTGCTGGTATCGCTGACTATGGCAGCAGTCTTCGACTCTTGCTCGTCTCCCTCGTCGTCCGAGAGCGTCTTGAGCTCAAAGTCCTGCTTCCACACGCCCTGCGTCTTGTTGTGCCAGTCGATCGCGATGTAGTTGGCCGTGAAGATCGCGACGCGTACTTTATCCGGATAGACCACCACCTACAAGCACGAGCAAGCATGTAAGTATACACTTGCATATAGGCATGAACAACACCAAGCTCACCATCATCTTTGTGTGGTGCGTGCCGTAGGGGATCGGCAGGAACGGCGCGACGAGCGTCACGTTCGCGTAGCCGCGGCACTCGCTTGCCATGGCGTTGTGGCCGCGCTCGCCGTGCACGAGCACCACGGGCACGTCTTGCAGACGTGGACACTCGCTGAAGAGCCACGGGATGTCGTACATGTAGTTGATCAGCAGCACAGTGCTGTAGTTGCCGCTGAGGAGCTCCTTGATGCCAACAGCTTTCTCTGCACAGCCATGCGCATTTACAACATAAGTTACGCAAGCCTCAGTATTCATATGTGGTGTTAGCTGGAGGCGGTACGTACTGTTATGCGCATCAGGCGCGCTCTTGAGTCGCGTGAGGTGGAATGCGAGCTCGTCCTCGGCGGGTTGCTCTGCAGTCACACACACACGACAACGCATCAGATGAGCGAGCCATTCATACTAGACATGAAGAGAGTATACACGCGAGCAGAGCTACTCATCTATACCGATGCTACTATCGGATCCATCGCGCCGCTGTCGCTTGGGCGGTGGCACGTCCTCGCTCGCTCGTGGCTGCTTCACGCTCATGTTCGTTTTGTCCAATTCGTACTTAGCCGAATATATGAAGTTTGCTGTGGCCAACTCAAATGGACATTTTCACGAAGAGCTACGATATGTTTGCCAATGAAGTTTGCTGTTAATATAGCTGCTATCAGACTAGTGATCTATCATCTATTCGCGGTAATATCGCACGAGCTTCTCGACGCTCACTGTGTGTTTGTCGGTCTCACCTTCTTGCACGAATGCGATGGCACTGTCGGTCTCCGTCTCACTGAAGAGCAGCGGCTCGTGCTGCATCGCGCGCTTAAGGTACTTGACGCTCACGCGGCCCGTCTCCTCGTCGTGGCCCTCGGTGAGCGTGCGGATCATGTTGGACTGCAGCTGCGAGCGGCGCAGCGGCGTCTCAGATTCGAACGAGTGGAGCTTGTAGATCGAGTTGTACTTTTTAATGTACGCCTTGAAGTCCACGTCGAGCTCCTTGAGCTCGCCGTCCTGGAGGTTGTAAACCAGTCCGTGGATGCGCGGGAAGCCGTACTTGACCTGGTGGCGCTGCACGAGGCCGATCTTGAACATGTTGATGCACTGCTCGATCGTGTTGAGCTCGATCATGCGGTTCAGTCGGTCCTCCGAGCCGGCAATGTCCTGCAGCTCGTCGTGGTGGATGCGGCACACTGCCGTTATACAGACAGATACAGATTACATGTGAGCACTATGGCAAGACGTGATAGATATACACAAAGAAGCAATGGACTCACCGTCGCGGATGTTGCGCAGCCAGTTGTCCAGCAGTCCGAGCGACTGGTTGGCCATGGCGGCGCGCACGCCGCCGCAGCCGTAGTGGCCGCAGATCACGATATCCTTAACCTTGAGGTGCTCCACCGCGTACTGCACGACCGAAAGGCAGCTCACGTCGTTGGCAACGACCAGGTTTGCGACGTTGCGGTGCACAAACATCTCACCTGGGGCCAGCCCCGTAATCTCTTCGGCGGGCACGCGCGAGTCCGAGCAGCCGATCCAGAGGTACTGCGGGTGCTGGCCCACAGCTGTCTTGTCAAAGTAGTCGGGGTCCAGCAGCTTTTTGCCGTCGCGCCATTTCTTGTTGTTCTCGAAGAGCCGCTCGAGCGAGCCGGGCGTCTTGAGCTCGGCGCCGCCGTCCGTGAACGCGCGTGCACCTGTGCACTGCAATGCTGACGTGATACGCATCGTGCTCTTGCGCAGCAGCGGCGAAGCGGTCGTCAGAGAGCGCAGCATGCTGGTGGTGGCACTTGGGCGGAAGAATGAGTGAGTGAGTTGAGATGGCCGCAGAGACTTCAGATGGAGCTGCTGATGCGCAATGTCGAAGTTTCGACTGGTGACGCAGCCTGCGTCCCTGATGGGCTCAAATCGATGCAATCTAGATTAGTACAGTTGACGCAGGATGCTTACGGCCGGTTATTTTTTCAGGTGGTCCAAATACCGGTATATCTTGTCGAATTTACCGGCCGTAAACATACTGCGGAAATTGTACTAATCTAGATTGCAACTCACTCAAAGCTGCATATAGTACAGCCGCATCTCCTTTTAGGGTGCGTTTGGGCAACGTCGAAAAAGTGTCCCCAATCATACCCTTATAAGGGGGTGACTGTATTGGCTTCGCCAAGTCGACTGTGAACCCAAACTCATCCCACTCCGGGACGAAACGGCACTTGGCAGGTATGACGTCACGCGCTCTTGTGGCTCCTTTGTCGCGTTCATCGGCTCTGCTGTGCAGCTCTAAAGCCGGAGCAATGCTTCATTTATTCGCGCTTGAGGACCTGTGCTATCAGTACTTCCAAATCTCGCGGTTGAAACGCTTTGCCAGGACTGAGTCTTCAATTGGTATGCTTTCATGAACTCCAATCCTGGGTTCTTATCCGGAATTCGCATCAGCACCTCATGGCAATCGGCGTGCAGAAGCGACTCTCCAAGATGCAGTCGCTGGCAGCAGAACGACGTGGTGGTGACGGCGTGCAGAGTGTGTACTCGAATTTCCACGCGGTCCGTGGGCAGCCACAGAGGCGCGCTAAGCATTGGCAACTTGTGCTCTAGACTCTCGTGCAGGCCATGTTGAGTCATTACTACGCGACGCAGAGCACCAATGGAGGAGGAGTACAGCGCCAAAGCAGAGGCACACGAGCGGTGAGAATGACTCTCGAAGCGGCGAGAGATGCGATGCGAAACAGAATGTCAGCAGAGCCGCGTGGTGGTCGGAGTCGTCTGCAACAAAGAGCTTGGGAAAGAGCTTGGACGCTGTGGGCTGGACGCCCTGTGGCGGCATGGAGTCAGCCAGTGGCGAATCGATCGGGATCTTCACCACCAGCGGTTCTTGGAGGAACCACTGGAGCTCCGTTGCTTGCCACAGCTTCCACGACAGCGAGCACGGGTCGCGCGCGAGGTGGTACTGCTGTAGTGATAAGGCCCAGTCAGCGTACTGCGGTGGTTGGAGCCAGAGCTCGGGCCTCTTTGGGGGGGGGGGGGGGGGGGG
>JAASFV010001143.1:0-10887 GCA_023334015.1 Globisporangium paddicum
ATTTTGCTCCCATGGATCTCCGATTTAGGCGGGAAGTGAAATCACAAATGCCAGTAAATTTCCGCCAATCAAGATCGATCATTTTTTTATGTGGTCCACAAATAATCCAAACCGGCATAAATTCGTGGGACAGAGTAGTAGCAGTTTTTGAAGTTTAGTTTAGAGTTTTCAACATAACATCAGTTTTGGAGGTTGGAGCATTCATACTACCGGTATATGTAATTGTGTGCACCACACCACATATCTTTGCGGGATGGGTTCAGGGCATTTTTTGATTTTAACCTGTTGACCTTCTCCAGAATCAGACGCTCGCCATGAGGAGCTCACTTCTCAACACCAGTTGAGAAGAGTGCTCACGAGAAAGAGAGAGAGCCATGCTGATACTGCGTCGCACCGCCCGCTACAGCCACCAGGCTGCACGCTTCGCCACCCAGCGATCGCTTGCCAGTGCGTCCCTTCAAGACGCGTGATGCTGTGCGGATAGTTTTGACTCACGTTCTTGTTCATCTTGTGTGTTCTATTTCTTACTTTCAGCACATGCTGTCGCCAGCAAGCAAACGATCGGGTTCATCGGTCTGGGTAACATGGGGCTGCCCATGGCGCACAACTTCGTCAAGAGCGGCTGCGACGTGCTCTGCTTCGACGTGAACAAGACGAACGTGAACAAACTCGTGGCGCTCGGCGCACGTCCCGCAAAGTCGGTCGAAGAGATGGCATCGCAGGTCACCACGGTATTCTCGGTTCTACCCAATGACAGCGTGCTGACGAGGGTCGTGGAAGGTGACAGCGCGTTTCCCGGCTCGGGTTTGCTCGCGAACCTCGTGAACGGAGCTCTTCACGTGAGCTGCTCGACAATCCACCCTGAGACGTCGCGCGACATGGACACCAAGCACAAAGAGAAGGGCGCATCGTACGTCGCAGCGCCCATCTTCGCGCGCCCAGACGGCATGGAGGCGATGCAGGCGAACTTTGTCATTTCGGGCACGAACGCGGAAGCCGTCGCGCGCGCGACCCAGTGGCTCAAGTGCACTAGCGCTGGCGTGTACGACTTTGGTACCAAAGACGCCGGCGCCGCGAATGCGGTCAAGCTCTGCGGGAACTTCCTAATTGCATCGGCAATCGAGTCGATGGCCGAGGCGCTGTCGCTCGTCGAGGCCGATGGCGTCGACCGCGTGCAGGCCATGCAGTTCTACAGCAACACGTTCCTCAACTCGGTCGTGCACAAGGGCTACGGCCAGCGCGTCTCGGAGCGCGACCACCGCCCCGGCGGCTTTGCGATGGAGCTCGGCTACAAGGACCAATACCTCGCGCATACGATGGCGCTGCAGCGCAAGGTGCCCATGCCGTTCCTCTCGGTGCTCCTCGACCGCTTCGTGAGCGAGCGCGCCAAGGGCCGCAGCGACCTGGACTGGTCGGCGATCGGCCTCGGCGTCTGCGAGTCGCGCGGCGTCAATGTCTCGGAAGCGATCAGGCGCTCTCGTGGCCTCACCAGCGACGCGGAGAAGAAATGACTGTGTGAGCAGCTATGGTAATGCAGCTGTCCACCTTGTGTGGCCGCTTCTTTGGAAACAGGAGATTCATTGTGTTGCTTGAATGTTGCACAAAGTCGTTTGAATCCTCATAATGTTATTTGAAGGTGACACGAATGTCGCACCAGTGAGGAAAAGCTAGTAAAAAAGACAAGCGAGCCAAAGGATCAGTCCAAGCAAGATGAAGCTCCTGAAGAAGCAGATCAACGAGAAGGACGGCGCGGGCTCCGTGGTGCTGCGCGCCGAGGAGCCAGAGGACATGTGGCACATCTACAACCTCATCCACGTGCACGACTCTGTCAAGACCACCACCATCCGAAAGGTGCGTCGTAAGCCCACAATGCGTGTCTTTTTCCCAAGTTCTATCATGACCATCCGATCGTGGGTTGCTCATTGCTTGTGTATGTGGTTTGCAGGTCGTGAAAGAGGGCGCGACGGGCTCGACCAGCAGCCAGCGAATGCGCATGACGCTGCAGATTGAGGTGCGTGGCCATGGAATGCGATGTGGCTGTGTATATCAAGAGGTAAGTGTGCCGACGTGACGCTGTTTTTATTGTTGTTGTAGGTGGAACACATCAACTTTGACCCCGCGCTGTGCGTGCTGCGCATCAAGGGCAAGAATACGATGGAGAGCCAGCATGTTCGGGTGCGTACTTGATTTTATGCGTGGTATTTGACTGGCTGACGTGGTTATAAGCGCCCCACCTCATCATGTACGCCTATGATGCTGTAGCTGGGGGCGTATCACACGCTGGACTTAGAGATGAACCGCGACTTCACGCTCATTAAGAACTGCTGGGACGTCATGTCACTCGAGCGCATTGACACGGCGTGCGACATCACCAAGAAGGCAGAGCTCGCGGCCGTGGTCATGCAGACGGGGCTCGCGCACCTGTGCTTGATCAAGGGCCACATGACGGTCATCAAGGCGAAGGTGGAGACAAGCGTCCCGAAGAAGCGCACAGGAAGTACGGCGCACGCCAAGGGCACGGAGAAGTTCTACGAGAACATTGTGCGGTCCATCAAACAGCATATCGACTTTAAGCTCGTTAAGTGCGTGCTGATTGCGAGTCCGGGCTTCGTGAAGGACGATTTCTTCAAGTACATGATGGAACAGGCGATCCGCCAGGACGACAAGTTGCTGCTGGAGAACAAGGCCAAGTTCATCCTGTGCCACTCGTCTTCGGGTCACAAGCACGCGCTCGACGAAGTGCTCAACGACCCGGTACGTAAGTCTATAAACCTCTGATGATGTGGCTGTTGGCTGACTGGCGGTTTATGTATAACAGACTCTCCAGTCCCAGGTCGCGGACACGAAGGCCGTGGAAGATGTCAAGGCCCTCGATACGTTCTTCAGCATGCTGCACACGGACCAGGACCGCGCGTACTACAGCTACAAGCACGTTATGGCTGCGAACGCCAACAGCGCGATCGAAACGCTGCTAATCACGGATGAGCTCTTCCGCAGTCAGGACATCGCGGCGCGTCGAAAGTACGTCGACTTGGTTGAGAGCGTGCGCGCGAACGGCGGCATCGTCCGTCTGTTCAGCAGCCTACACGTCTCGGGCGAGAAACTCGGCCAGATCAGCGGCATCGCGGCGATCCTGCGGTTCCCGATGCCCGAGATCGACGAGGCCGACGCTGGCACGGACAGCGACTCGGATGACGACGATGAGCGTGACGCGTTCAAGGATGAGAACGGTTTTGAGGACCTGTCGGTCGAGGCGCTGTCCATTTAAGACGGCCAAGCAAAGAGTTTGGATGAAACTATGCAGAAAGCGAGAGGTAATCATGCTTCAGATAAGAAAAGGAATGTTACGCATTCGCTGTGTTGTGCGCGAGCACGAGGCTGTACACCTTCTTCTCAAAACTCTGCGACGTGATGCGCTCGCCGATGGGCGCGAACGGGTTCGACACGGCGTTCACGTACATCTTGTGTAGCTCTGCAAAGAACTGGTGATGACCACACACAAAAATAAATGAGATCAGAATAATGTTTTCCATAACGAGCTAGGAATTAATCACCAATGGGCACGTACGGATCGGAGCTCTGACTCGCGCACGGGCGAGTCCTGCATGATCGCCACGAACTTGATGGACGTGTTGGTGACGTAGCCGTAGCTGCACATATACAAAGATAGAGAATGATGACAGCGTTAACATGATCCATGTGATTGATTGACTCCATACGCGCGATGAGCAACGGTACACGTACGCGCGGTAGTCTTCGATGGGGCCGAGGAAGCCGAGGTACATGTCATCCTTGGCGGTCATCGTGCCGGCGTTACGCAGTTTCTCCTCAATGATGTCGAGCGACACGTGGGCGATGTAGTGGAAGCCCAGGTCCTCCTCTTCGTCGAACGTGCGGATGTATAGCGGACTGTTCTACAATTACAGAGAGGCATATCCAGCATATGATAGCAGTGTAAGACAGTGACAGGGCGCACATACACACTAGATAGACAATGCCAGAGCTCAAGAGCACGCACCGCAGCGCCGATCACCGCCACGCACGAGATCATCTTGCTTTTTTTGCGCTCAATTTTGCCGAAAAGAGCTCTTCGATGCGATTTGCGAGGTTGCGCGAAGGTTGCCCGAATGCACCTCGTGACCTTTCAAGGTGTTAAGTTGGCCTCGACACACGTCACATGCAGCCAACCAACAGCTACTCATCCTGCTCTGCATCCTCTTGGGAGTCTTGCAGTGGCAACTGCGGGTCGTCGGACTCTGCGTCTTGCGGGGTGGAGTACGGCGTGTAGCTTGATGGCGTGGCTTCCGAGTCTGAAACAACAGCAGCAGGAGCTGGAGGCTTGTCTTCCTCGTTCACTTTATCAACTAGCCCAGTATCACTGCTGCTGCTTGAAGCTTCTGCAGCATCTCGTTGTTGCTGCTGTTGTTGCAACACTACGATTCTCTCCCTTATCAAAGCTGCCTCGTGGTCTTGCTCCCTCTGTTTCTTCTCTGCTTCCATTCGCGCTTTCACTTCGCGAGCCGTGCGGATGTGGATGTTCTCCTCCAGCTCGCACTCAGCCTTAAGCTGCGCGAGCCGCACCTGTTTGTAGTACTCGGCCTCCTGTGCTCGCCGCCGCGTCCTGGTCACGAAGCTCTCTTTCTGAGAAATTGTAGTGGTAGTCTCTGGCCTGGCCAGCAGCACCACCTTGCCTTGCTTTGGAGCTCGACCTTCATCGTGTCTTGTATTGTTATTGCCACTAAGACTGCTATTCCGAGTTGGGCCTTGAGCTGCTGCCCTTGGTATCTTCTTTGTCACGACGCCTCGAGCTTCGCTCTCATGATACGTGCTCGTACCAGAGCCTGGAGCCGCTGAGATCCTGAGCTTGCCCACGACAACGCCATGCGGCCGGTCAGGTATTGAAGCTGAGGTTGACACCAGTACTCTCAGACGCTCGATCTCCAGTCGATACTCGTCTATTTCGACCTCGTGCTCCTGGTATCGAAGGAATTTACTATCCGCATCAACCAAGGCCTGAGTATTACTGGAATCATCGCTAAGCATAGCCACCTTGACAGTACCTGCTGTACTTGAGTCGATCAAGCTCTTTCTTGCGCTCCTCAGCTATCGCTTCAGCGTTTACGACCTTGGATTTCCACCTCACGTTAGCCCAAAGAGACCTGTTATTACATGCACACATAAAAGTGCAGCTGCGTGGTATGAGAATCCACCTACGCGCTGCTGATTCTCCATCACGAGGCGGTCGATGAGCTCCTGCTTGAGCTTCTTCGTAAGCTCAGCATCCTGCGGTGCGCGCAGCACCGCAAACATTGCTTGGAGCTGTTGTTTCAAACAGGGATATGTTATCATATACACCTGTGAGCACCGCTTGCAATGTGTATAGATACTATGGAGAAAGAGAGCAACGCACGTCCTTGTCTCTCTTCTGCAGAGTCTCCTGCAGCTTGCGCATCTGGGTCTTGAGCTGCAGGATCACATCGTTCTATAGCAATAATGCACGTTCTCTTGTGTCAGTACATATGCATACACATACGTATGAAGCGTATAGAGTGTGGCCCAGCTCGCCTTCTCTGCGATCTGCTTCCGTGCAGCGCCCAGGTCTTCCTTCGTGCGCTCCCATTCACGCCGCTGTTCCTCCGCCTGAGAACGCCAGCCAGCCACATCATCAGTCACACAGACACACACACGTGTATATACAGCAGCTGTACACACCAAGAGATGGTCGTATGCACCAGCAGACGCTCGTGCAGCATGAGCCACAGCGTCCACGCCGCCTCTGCCCATCAATCTCGCGTTCGTACACTTCTTTCGCGTCTTTTCAGGCTCAACGTTTTGTCTTGGTTAGATACGCGTGGACCACATCAAATGAGTCCATATAGAAACGATTTAAAAATAGAAACATATGAATGTTTCTAAAAGACGCGAAAAGTCGCGGATCCTTCTGAGCATGAGCAGATCCAATGCGCCAACACACCCGTATCAAGCAGCAGTGACAGCATCAGCACTACCACTGCTACTACAACTACAACTACATACAGGCGGCAGCTAGAGAGGATCACGCAGCAGTACCGCCACCAGCAGCAGAGGCATTCCAGTAGCAAGAAATGGGCGAAGCGCCGAGCTGGCAGCACATGTGGGGCGCGAAGGTCAAGATGCCGTGCGACATGGAGGACGACGTGCTCGAGGACGTGATCAAGCACGTGACCAAGCGCCTGTCGTCCTTCGATACAGAGGAGTGGGAGAAGCAGGGCCTGGCGGTGCGTGTTGCTTCTCTGGGTACAACAAGAATGCGTTTGGCATGGCTATCTAATGTGTCATGTGCATACGATTGCTGCGTGGTGCTGATGATGCAGGTCTGCGAGGAGCTCAAGGCGCACATGGACGAGCTCTGGGAGCCGCACTGGGTCGTGTGCATCGGCAGGAACTTTGGCTCGTACGTCACGCACGTCACACGCAATTTTGTGTATTTCTACTTCAACGAGAAGGCGATCATGGTCTATAAGGCAGGCTGAGGCAGCTCATGTAGGACTGCGACTACCATAGCCAGTCAAACACAGTGCGTGTCTAGCAAGTAGTCTAGTGTATATACTGGTCCCAGCATATACACTAGTCATGGTCGAAGCCAAGCAATGATGAGCTGCTCATGTAGCTTCGTGTTTGTAATTTACACATCCATTTGGTATTTTATCTGCCTTCAAAAGAAAATATCGAGCCAAAAAGTACCGTAATTTATTATTTTCGTAAACTACATGCCAAACGCGTGATGCCCAACAGTTTTTTTGTTTGACTGACACGCTTTCCGAAAAGGTACAAAGCGCAACAGCACCGAGGAAGGACAAGGACGAGCGCTCTTCTCACAGACGCTCTCTCTCTCTCACAGAGACTCATACAGACAGACAGAGAAGATGGCGCCCGCAGCGAAGAAGATGAAGACGGAGGTCGGCGCGGTCGCGTTCGCAGAGCCAGACGTCCAGGAAGAGCTCAACGAGAATGAGAACGACGGCTCGGACGACGAGTCGCCCATGTCCATCATCGCCCAGTTCCAGAGCGAAGACGTACGAGCCGCTTATTTGTTCACGTGGACAGTAGTGATAGACGCTGTGCTGATATTGTGTGGCGTCGTGTATTACTTTACTTGCTGCTGTTTAGGGTACGAGCGTCGGGCCGCAGTTGGACATCCCGCTCGGCTCGAATGTCAACCAGATGGAAGTGCTCGTGAACGAGCTTCTGCAGGTGCGCTTATCCTATTGATGCGTTGTCTACTGTATGCATACAAAGCATCGCCTCACATACTCGTACTCTCTTGCTTGGTATCATAACAGAATGGCAAGAACAAGGTGCCGTACTCGCTCTTTGTGGGCGAGACGGAGATCACAAAGTCGCTCCAGGCGACAGTGGAGGAGCTCAAGCTCTCGACGGAAACCGCGCTAACAATCACGTTCCAGCCGCTCGCGGTCTTCCGCGTGCGCCCAGTCACGCGCTGCAGCGACACGCTCCAGGGCCACTCCGAGGCCATTCTGCACGTGAGCTTCAGTCCGGACGGCAAGAAGCTCGCGAGCGGCGGCGGCGACGCGACCGTGCGCTTCTGGGATACAAACACGTCGATGCCCAAGCACACGGGCCGCGGCCACAAGCACCACGTGCTCTGCACGGCTTGGGCGCCCGACGGTGAGCGCTTCGCGTCCGCGGACCGCAACGGCGAGATCCGCATCTGGGACCCGAACACGGGCAAGCAGATTGGCAACCCGCTCAAGGGCCACAAGCAGTGGGTCAACTCTCTCACGTGGGAGCCCATGCACCGCAACCTTACGTGCGAGCAGTTCGCGAGCGCGTCCAAGGACGGCAGCATCAAGGTCTGGAATGCGCGCACGGGCCGCCAGGTGGCCTCGCTCTCGGGCCACACGGACTCAGTCGAATGCATTAAGTGGGGCGGTGAAGGGCTGCTCTACAGTGCCTCGCGCGACCGCACGATCAAGGTCTGGCAGATGGAGGGTGACCACGTGGGCAAGCTCGTGCGCACGCTCGTGGGCCATGGCCACCGCATCAACACGCTGGCGCTCAACGTGGACTACGTCTGTCGCTCGGGCCCGTTTGACCACACGGGCAAGACGTTCGCGAGCCGCGAGGAGATGCAGCAGGCAGCGCTCACGCGCTACCAGCAGGTGCGCAAGAACCAGCCCGAGCGCCTCGTCTCGGGCTCGGATGACTTCACGCTCTTCTTCTGGGAGCCCGCCGAGAACAAGAAACCGGTCGAGCGCCTCACGGGTCACGTGCAGCCGGTAAACCACCTCTGCTTCTCGCCCGACGGCCGGTACTTTGCGAGCGCGTCGTTCGACAAGAAGGTCAAGATCTGGAACGGCCAGACGGGCAAGTTCGTCGCAACGCTCAACGGTCACGTTGGCGCCGTGTATCAGGTCTGCTGGTCGAGCGACTCGCGGCTGATCGTGAGCGCCAGCAAGGACTCGACCGTCAAGGTCTGGGAGCTCGCGGACCCCAAGAACGCCAAGATGACGCTCTCAGGCCACGAGGACGAAGTTTACGCGCTCGACTGGAGTCCGAACGGTGACAAGGTGGCCTCCGGCAGCAAGGACCGCAAGATCAAGATGTACGTGCCCTGTTTTATCCGATATTTACCGGGATGCGAACTTACTATTTTGTATATTTGTTTCTTGTGTACAGCTGGCGCCATTAAGTTGTGCGACTTTCGCGCAACATTCCATAGACTTCTTGATTTTTCTCCTTATAACTTGTGCATTGTGCTTCAGTGTTGTGTTTCATTGTGCTCCTCAAGTGTGTCCTTCGTTATGCTTGCCTCAACGTACCAACTTACCTTGTTTGTCCTAATCCATTGTGCATTGTGCATTGTGCATTGTGCTTCTCTTGCCTCAGTATCTGGTATATATATGTAGCAAATAGATACCGTACAGAGCCCATGTGTGCTGTAAATCCGAACACGAGATTGGGAGCTGGAACTCCCGGAAGTCTTGGTCTTGTTGTGCTTACTTGCTGTCCAATTCCAAACTGAAGATATGGTTCTACAAACCTCCTGCGTACTCTCCTGCCTCACTCACTCGGAGTTGAGGGAGGACGCGAGGACGAGGGCAAGCTGAGCTTCTCGATCTTACCATATCTTACACCGTTCTCGGTCAGATACGGCACAACCTGGAACAAAGAGCAAGGCCCAGCACTATCCTTTACACGAGCACCACGACGGTCGAATGCCCTGAAGCGGTTGTTGCAAGCGAAACCTCTACTCAGCACCAGTACCTGTGAGCGGACGTACCATTCTGGCCAGCGCAAGTCCAACTGGTGGTCTTCCTGCACGGTTTTTCCAGTTGCAGACTCACCAGGAGGGATGGCTTCTTCTGGTTGCTATGGGTGAGTGGTGCGTGCATATCAGAGATTATCTGATTTTTGGTTTCTGCTCAGTGTGTCCCACTTTCCAGAAAATCCAAAAACATCCGTTATAGAAATCCAGAAAACGTTTTCTGACTTCCAGTTTGTCACCTCCGATCCCTCAGCTCAGTTCGGCATTTCCCAAACTCCAGCCTCTGAAAGAAGCGCCCACGAGAAGCCTCTCAAACTACCAATTCAGTCACCAGCCTCTCGTCATGGCGACCCACCTCGCACACAAGCTGCCGTGGTCGTCCGTCAGCGATTTCTACAGGCAGCGGTCAGTACAGCGGTCCTTGAGACTCTCGGAAGCAAAAAAAGTGGAGCTGCAGCTCAAGTCTCAAAAGGCCATGAAGCATTTCGCACGCTGCTTCAGCGCCACCCTGAAAGAATTCATCGCGACTGACGCGCCCACTGACCAAGAGCGCGAACAGTACGACCCCAACACGTGGCCGGGCGTAAATTCTTACGGCCAAGGCGGCTGGATGGGCTACTACACGAGTCTCCTCACCGGCTACTGGGAGCTCAACCTGATCCTCTCCGACCCTGAGGTGTTCCTGCCCTTGGTGCTCTTTGGTAGAGAGGAGCGCACGTGTACCATGAATGTGCTCTGCAATGCAAGCGACGGTGGCCACCCGCCGTGGCTCGCGGAGCATATCGAGCAGGTTTTCGATGAGAGATGTCAGTTCAAGCCACTGACTGCCGAGGTGGTGCAGATCATTCGAGACCACGTCGCGCTGCTCTTCCGCTGCATGTGCCGCATCAGCGGTGGCAACAACAAACTTCTGGACCCAGAGTTTATCGCCTATGGGCTGAACTGTGCGTGGTACAATTAACCACGGACAGTAACGCCATGGGTTCAGGTTTGATTTTTGATACTTAAGTGTCAACACAGACTGGACAGTGATCGATTTTTCATAACACCATATATTTTTTTGCAAGCATTGATTGGACAAAATAAGATTGTTGTGCGTCTCAAATGCGCATGGTCGTATAGGTTGCTACCGTCTTTTACTTGTCTTAAGGGCCGTTTTGTCTTAAGAGTACTTCTTATTTTAGCTACCGCAAAATACGGATAGATGCAACATCGGGCAGTTTACTATTGAACATTATTAGCCAATCAAATCCCCGCAAACGATTTTCTCATTTCCGTTGAGTAGTTGTAGAAGAGTTCTAACTGCGAATTTCTCAAAACACGGTTGTTGCTATCAGACCCAAAAATCAGTCGTGTCAGCAACAGCAACAGTAGCAGCTGATTAAGTTCAGACATTACAAGTCACCTCTAAAAATTGAAAAATAGCTTAGTCTATTTAAGCAAAGCATTTTGGCACTGTATTGAGCAGTAGGCAGATTTTAAAAAGGCTTTTTATATACAGGTTGATATAAAAGCTCACGAGCTCAGCATGAATGAGAAGGTGTAAAAGCTTTTGGTGCTCGCAACCATTCATTACACCAATGGACAGTAGCAGTTTGCGTCTATGCCGTGCTTTGCTC
>JAASFV010001144.1:0-10883 GCA_023334015.1 Globisporangium paddicum
ATATGGCTTGTTGCAACGGATAGCCACAGTCTTCCCCTTTCTTTTGAGCTATTTCGGAACCAAAAACATCGAAAAATGAAGTCAACAATGAATTTTAGCTAAGGTATACGAATCCCGGCCATAAACCGGTCTCATACCTTAGATAAATATACCTCAATGCATAGTCTGTTAAAAGTCGGAGAACATATTTTAGGTATATTTACCTACTGTTGGATCCTGGAGAGTCGTTGGCCTTCACAGATGAGATGAACGCGTCGCTGGCCACGCTCCCGCTGCTGGCGCTCGCCAAGCCCAGCGCGGCGTCTCTTCCGGGCGCGCCTGCATCCATATCCCCACGCAAGCGCGTCGCTCTCCCGCACTTCACGAGCAGCAACGACGCAGGCTTCCGGCCCCCGCGGCGACGCCACCACTCGTCCAATCCCGAGCGCTTTGAGCCCCAGGACTCGCTCTCGGCGACGCTCGACAAATCTGTACATGAGCTTCATGCGACCAAAGTATGTAGAGCTAAAGAACGTATAGCTTGCAATGCCATGTATACTAACGTAGCTGGTGTAGGACCGAATCCGCGGCTGCTTTGAGCGCATCAGCCAGACCCAGGAGACCTTTGAGCTCGAGCTCGACGAGACGACGGCCATGATGGACAAGCTCCACTGCGAGCAACAACGTATCGCAGTGGCGTACTACAACTATTTCAACTACAGCGCGCTGCAGATCCAGCGCCTATTCAGAGGCTACCTGGGGCGGCGCGTATACCGCCAGACGATGGCGCTCAAGGCTGCGCTGCGCATCCAGCGGGGGTTCCGAGCCATGCGCAGGCGTAAAGCCGAGCGGCTCAAGCAGTTCCGCGTCATGTGTCGCAAGGTCCTGCGCGGCATGCGAGGCATCCGCGCCAAGGAGGAGCTCTCGCACAAGGAGCTGCTCAACCGCGTGAACCACAACATGATGATCGAGACTCAGTGGCGCAAGGCCATGGGCGTGGGCGACACGGAGAGCAGCCTCATCCACGCGCTCTACCGAAAGAGGTTCATGCGCAAACGTATCGGCGCGGTCTTTCGGCACGTCTACTGGACGCACTCGATCATGCACTACTGGCGGGTGCTCGTGCCCGAGCCTGGGCCCATCGATGCCCGTGCTGTAGGGTTTGGTGGCAGCCCGGCTAATGAAGCAGATGACATGGAGTCACTCGTCGACACTGACGCGCTAGAGGCTGCGGCTTTGCTTGAGTGGACCCAGCAGCAGCAAATCCAGCTCTCAGGTGGCGCAGTAGCTCGTAGGACTGCGAACCTGGACCGCTCCAAGCTCAAGGCGCCGCCCAAGAAGGCTCTCAGTAGAGAGGAGCTGCGCAGGAAGCAACAGGCGTACACCCAGCGCGTCCAGGTAGACAATGCCAAGCACGAGACCGTCCGTGCTGCGCTCGCTGACAAGCAGAAAGAGGCCGCACGGCTCGCAGAACTCGAGCGCAAGCGCTTTGAGGACGAACAGCGCCGACTGCGCATGCAGCACGCGAGTGCGCTGCGTGAGGACCTCGAACGACGAGGCTTGTTGGCGATCAAGGAGCTCCAGTCCAAGAAGGACGAGGAGCTTCGTAAGCAGGAGGAGGCCAAGCTGCGCCTCACGGAAGCGCAGCAGCGGATCGCTGCACAGGTACTCAGCGACGAGACGCAGCAGATCCTCAAACGCAAGCAGCGCTCGGCCAGCAACAGAAAGCTCCGAAGGACTGACTGAGGTTGGTTCGACACAACTAGATTAATAAATTAGGATGGTTCTATCTTACCCGGAGCTCCGGATCGCGATGATGTTGGCCACGAGGCCGTAGACGAGGAAGAAGAAGAAGCCGATCGTGATCACGAGCCCCTTGGCTTTGCTATGGCTGCCGTGGACGCGCATGTGCTGGGCCGCGAGCTTCTGGTCTGGCAGCATGGACGCGAGCAGCACGCTGCAAAGATTGATCATGTAGTACACGGTCGCGGCCGTAAAGACCGACGTCCGCGTGTCCTGCACGTCGGCGACGACCTGGGCCGTCGTCACGTTCGTGCCGATGACGCTGCTGAGCATCGTCGAGACCGTGTTGGCGGCGATGTAGACGAGCCACTGGAACGAGAAGATGAGGCCGACGGTCACGCCCTCGCGGCCGACCTCGGCGATCTCTGTCGCTGGGAGGACTGCATAGAGCTTGATCCAGCCCTTGGGCAACTCCAGGAGCGCCGTGAGCACGAGGAAGTACCACTCGTCGCGCACCCAGCCGTAGACCGCGGGCATCGTGAGTGCCACGCAGCAGAGCACGTAGAAGCTCACACCAAAGGACACGAGCTTCTGCCACGACGTGTTGACGAGCCCAACGCGCCAGACTGCGATGCCCAGCACGATGCACGCGTTCTGCGCGACCTGGACATCCAGCGCCTTCTGGGGCGTGATGCCTGACCACGTGGCCACGGCGTCGCGCAGGTTCTGGTTGTACAGGCCCAGCACGAGCACGATGCCGCAGATGAAGAACACGAAGCGGTAGACCACCTGCTGCTGGCAGAAGGAGAAGAGCTCCTGGATGCGCTTGTGGGTCAGGCGCAGGCCCTTGCTGGGTCGCTGCTGCTGGTTGTTCTCCTCATCGGGCTCGGGTACGAGCGGCACCTTTTTCTCGTGGAGCCAGAAGAGCACGACTGGGAACGTGAGGATGCTGCTCAGGGAGAGCACGACGCCAGCCTCGCCCATGGTGATCGAGGACCGCAGTGAATCGTCGTCAGTTTCGCCTGGGAAGAGCACTCGGGACACGATGAACTGCGCCAGCAACGCTGCGGCGTAGAAGAGCAGCATGTACGACGCCTGCAGCTTGCCACGCACGTTGAGCGGCTCGTACTGCGCGAGCTCGACAGTGAGCGCCAGCGAAACGATCCACACGACCTGAAGCCCCAGGGAGCCGATGACGCCGAAGGTCACGTAGAGCACGGCGAACTGCGAAGGGTACGTTTCCAGGTCGGACGTGGCCACGGCGACCCCACGCTTGTGCCCGTCCTCGAAGAGCAGGATCTTGGTGGGCGACAGGAGCGTGATCACCACGACGCCCGTGAACATGAGGAAGCTCGTGACCCAGCCAAGCACGATGAGCGGCTTGCGCCGGTATCCGCCCAACGTGAAGCAATCGGACCAGAGACCCACGAAGACGGCCAAGGCACCAGGCCACTCGAGCAGGTACCGCGCCGACGTGAACTGGTTGCGGTGGTGCATACTTAGGTACGCGACGAGCAGTGGGCGGAACGCGTAGCGCAGGAACGTGATGCAGAAACCCGCGGCGAAGCCGTTGAACGCCAGCGCGCAGTTCTCGCTACTGTAGAGCGGTGCGGGTGCGGGGCCCTCGCGCAGACTGTCAGTGTTGTTGCGCCTGGAGCTCTTGATCTCAGCAGTGTCGCCGTGGACAATCCCATGATTGTCTCGCTGGTGGGGAGGTTGAGTGGCGGCGATTTCAGCGGCAGCGAAGCGGTCTTGCTTGCGCTTGGAGGACATAATGTCCGCCAGGGTGGCGCCCTCGAGCGCGGAGAAGTGGAACGCGGCGCGCGCGGACCCGCGCAGGTCCGTCGACGATCCCGACGACGCAGACGAGAGCGGCGGCAGCTCGGGACGCATGGCCATGACAGCGAATGAGTGAGTGGCCAGCCTGCCTGAGCGAGCAGCTACACTGGACATAGCGCGCTCATAGCTCTCCTCATCACAAGAAGAGCTCAAGTTGCCCGGTCTGCTGGCTCGAAGGAAGCTGCAGCAGAAACGGCTGTTGTGAAACCAGCAGCGTAGTTTTGAGCTCGCGGGGTTATTTCACTTAAATCCTCACTTTGCGGAAAAAAGAGACCACACAGAGATGGATTTAAAGAGCATTCTGGATTTACTAGAACTCGAGCTTATATCAGGTGCACATCCGGTGCTATATCCGCACTTCTCAGACCAGTATATGCTGGAAATGCTGCATTGACTGACTCACATGGCAAAAACCGAACAGTGCTGAACAACAGGTGATGAGCTCTCTCGCCATCGTTGGCAACGCGCTCGCGTGCAGCCATGCTGCTTGAACTAGCGGTCGCTCCACGAGGATTTCGACACATACATATGAGGATGATGGCGCTGCATGGCCGACGCTTGATCTGATCCGAACGCTCGCTTTGGTCAAATTGATCTGCGTGATCCGCGTCCTGGTGCTAGGTTGTCTCATGGTGTCTCCAATTCTATGGCGGATAGCCTGGATCTTATAAATACGGAGAATGGGAAGAGGCACATCCACGCACTGGTGCCGCCAGTAGAGCTAGAGGCCGAACTTGAGGCACCCGCTCTCCTTGTGCTGGTCGCCGCACTTGACGCGGCAGTAGCGCGAGCCGCAGCGCGTGCACGCATACACTGCAAAGAAGCCGCAGACGCAGCAGAAGCGCCTCGGAGGACGCGTCGACGGACCTGCAGCCACAGAAATGTACGTTGGCGGTACGCCAGCAATATTGTCGTCGCCGGCGCCGTGCTCTTCAAACACGAGCTGTGCGAGACTCTTCACCTTCCACTTCTTCGCCTTGCTGTTGACAACAATTAACAGCAACACACAACATTAGCCAGCAGCGTAACACATAGATACATAGGCAAATAGCCCACACGTACGCCTTCGCTCCGGGCTTGCGGCTCTTGCGCGCCTTCTTGTCCTTGGCTGCTGCTGCTACTGCTGCTGCAGAGGTCGCCCCATCTGTCGCGTCGTCCTCGTCGACATACATGTCATCACTGGCGTTGTCCGCGCCGTCGCCGGTCTCCGCGGCGTCGATACCAAAGTTATCGGCCTCGAGCGCATCGAGACGCGCGTTGCGCACGATCGCGCGTGTCTCCTCGTCCACGTGCTGCATCGCCTTGCTTAGCTTGGTCGTGCGGCCTGCACGGAGCGCGTTTTCCACAACATCACGGAGCCATTTGAGTCAGTCTCCTGCCTCTTATACAACAGCTACAAGCGTACAAATCGCAGACGAGGAAGAATAGTGAACCTGAGAAGCGCTTGGTCTTCTTGGCGCGCTGCCCCGTGGATGCGGCGGCGGTAGCGCTCGTGCGCAGCACCGTCTCGTTCCATCGCTTCTTGCCATCATATGCCCGCCCCATACTCGGTTCTTCAAAACTGAGGCGAGCTGCTCGAGTCGTCGCAATACTAAAGTGAAAATAGAATGTACACTTGATAATTGTATGTAAATATGCATTACTGCACAGTTTTAGAAACTGAGCATAATGATCGTATGTATCAGTCCAAGTACTATAATAGAGAGGTTTAATTGACATAAGGTGGACACCACAGTTGCAATGTCCTTGTTCGATGGACAGATCCACACATCACACCCACAACCACTTGATACAATCCTAGCATACTCTCTTCGTTCTTTCCCTACTGCTACTGCTACCTAAAACATTGACACGGACTTGCAGCGCACGACGTCCTCGGGCACGGGCTTGAGCAGGTGAAACTTGTTGAAGTTGATGTGCACGCCGTCGGGCGTCTTCGTGACGCAGTTCTCGAACGTTGCGTCCCACGCTACATCCTCGTCCGTGTACGAGTGACGCGCCTGCATCGTGTTGGACGTCGAGCCGTCGATGCCCTCTAGGATCGCGATCACTTCGAGCTCTGACTTGCGCAGATGGTTTACGATCTGTGACCGCGTGGGCTGTTTATACGGCAGCTGCGCGTCGGCCGCGAGGCCGTCGCGGTTGCCATTTTCCATGTCGATGGCTCGTTGCGACGGGTCTGGGAACGACGGACAGACGTTTGGGTAGTGGCCCTCAGTGGGCAAACATTCGGGCGGGAAGAGCGGGCTCCACGGGTCGATCCGGTGCACAATCACCTGCGGGAGCACCATGAGGAGCATCGCACCCGTGTCGTCGTCCGGCTGCTGCGTGCGCATTTGGTGACTCTGGTAGAGGTTCTCAGAGCCTTCGTCCTCGTCAAAGTCGTGGCGCACCGCGTAAAGCCGCACGTGGGCCTCGACGAGCTGGTGCTTGCGCCGCTCGCAGACTTGGAACATGAGGTAGAAGCTCCCGCGGATCTTGCGGATCACTGCAAACTTGGTGAACATGATCGTGTTGGCGCGTTTCTAGATGGTTCATCATGACAGCCAGTAGTATTGTCTTGGTGAGGCTTATTTAGGCAGAAGTGTCGCCAATAGAGGAATGGATGAGTGCGTACATTGGCGCGAGAGAAGCGGGCGTAGAACATGCCGATGCAGATCGAGTCCAGGAAGATGCCAGCGAACGACTGGATGGTAACATATCACGATATAAAGTGACCAATATATATATAGCTATTCACGCAATGGCTCAGCAGTGGGTTGCCGTACCTCGAGCGTCAACAGCGTGGCCATGGACGAGCAGCCGCCGTAGAAAATGTCATTCGTCGGAGCACCATAGCCAATCGTCATCTACACGCAACAAGATTGGTCAAACGACAACAAGCCAATAAAATATACGATATGACTTACGATGGTCTCGAGCGAGAAGATGTAGGCCTCCATGAGCGTCGTGATGCCCACGTGGCACTCCTCGCGCCGCTTCGAGATGTTCAGATACATGATCGCAAACAGGAAGATGATGAAGAAGTACTGCACACAAAACGGTTGGTTTAGTGTCACTGCATCTCAGTCAACAATATACTCTACAGTTATTGAGAGCTGGCTAACGTACCAGAACGAAGATGCCCGTGACAATGCGCGACGTTTTGGTGTGGATCACCGTGTTGAAGACGTCCTCGTAGTAGATCTGGCGCCAATCGCCGCCGGATCGCTTTACACTGTGTCACGCATCACATACGTGTCAGTCATGGAATCCACACACACTCAGACAGACAATACATGCGCAAGCACTTTACGCACTTGTACGAGCCGTGTGACTGCTGGAAGCGCCCGTTGCGGTCCACGAAGCGCTTGCGCCGCGAGACGCCGCCGTGGCTGGACGCCCCCGCGTAGTCGGTCGCCGTGATCGGCAGCAGCGGTTGGTCCACGCCCGTCGTCATGGCTCCTGTTCGTGATCTGCTGTCGAATGCGCGCGCGCGGAGGGCAGGGAGACAATGGTGAGAACAGGCAGCTGCGCTGGGGCAATGGGAGATTCTTGTGGAGCTCTTCACATGGCTTCGTCCCACTCTGCTCGTCCTCTACAGCTTGGGTATTGTTCACCACCTCATTACAAGACCTAATTAACATTATGTGGTCCACATTACGTAACTTTTGCAGTGTCATCCACGGTATTTTCTGAGAGTGCCTATCTCCGAAAACGAGCATCCCGTTCTTCCTCTAAGGTCACCTCAAACCGACGATGTGAAACGTGATTTTGCTAAATTTCAGCTTTAACACTAGCAGCTCCGAGCTCCAGCCAATGCAACGTGGTATGCTAAATTTAGCGATTTGTGAAAACGCATGCATATGTAGCAACATGGCTATGCTGCTGAACCACTTCTGTACTGTGTGCTGCGTATCCTTTTGCAATTAGCGCAGTACAAAGATAAAGATCAAGCCGAAGAACTGGAAGGACCACACTCGTGCGGGTGTGGATGTCTATCACACAAGATCCAGTAAAGGGCAACGAGCAGGACGGAGAGCACGTCTAGGAGGTGTCCACAACGAATTCGCTGCCCCCCCCCCTCCCTTCCCCCGAGAGCTTTCACGGACGTCCGTAAGGTCAATGCGTGCAAGAGTCGCTGGCAATTGCTGCAGAAGGCCGCCAACAGATTCTGTGACTGCTGGTAGTCCGTTGAGTGGCTGAATGAAGGTGGCGCAACGGTCACGCAGAGACTCGCTGATGCGCACACACTCTACCAGCGCGATCAAAGAAGCCGTTCAAGCATATTTCCTGCTTGGAGCTGCTCAAGGACTGCCAGAAATGGAAAACTCTCATCAACACAAGTAACTTTGCTCGCGGCTTCACATAGTATTAATGAATGCAATAACAATTCAAATGCGCTTGTAGGACAACCGCAAGCGCAGTCGGGCTCTTCATGACAGTGAGAATTCGGTGCCAGCGACCAACGACATCAGTGCCTTGAACACGACTCCACAGTCCACTACTAACAGCCGCGCAGTCGGTCGCCACAGCGCGAAAACCCAAGCTCGCCAGGTGGATGTGGATTCATGGGTCGCGAAGAGTCTTGCTATGACAGTTCGTAGCAGTACAAAGCTGCCATCGATCGCAGAGCAGAAATTTGTAGCGCACCAAAAGTAGGCTCAATCCCAGCATCTTGCCACCAACAATTGAATTATGTCGACGAGGCTTAAAAACCTTGATGAAGACGCCCGCTGGTACTTTGGGCTCCACAAGCGCCGCGTGCTCCGTGAGCTCCTTATCCAGGAGCAGTAGTATGCAAACCAGAGAGCAGACTTCGGTCAGTGACTCAAGATGACGGCTCAGACAATGATGCTGTCGTGGTCACCATCGGAGATGGTGAGTTGGCTGAAAATGATTTGGAACTTGGGCATACAGTTTATGATGGAATGCATAGAATTGACTGCTGCTGTTTCCTTTCAAATGCATGGATGAGTGAAATTATGAATCATCTTCTTCACCTTTCTGGGCCACAAATGCACAGTGAGGTCATTACTCAGTTGTTAATGAGCATCGCTTGATCAAATCGCGCGGTATCGACTCAAGAACTGTGAGAACTCGTGCGCCTTGATCCGATCGGCCTGTGCGACGACGGTTCTAGATGAAGCAGCTGGTCTTTGTCTGTTCACACCAGCAAACACAGCATCAAGATCGCGCTCATTCTCGATGGCCTTCTGGCGCAAAACAACGCACACCTTCATGATGAACGCCATGTCCTTCTGGCACCAAAGCCGGCAGGGCCTTTTCAGCATCGCAAACTGGGCTTTCAGCATTCTGAACGTTTGCTTCACATCGTTTTGTGCGGATTTCCGAACTGTAGCAAACAAAAGCTTGGCACAAACAGCGTCATAAAGTTAGCGTGTGAGGCTGTTAAGCTGATCGAAGCTTCGAGCTGAGCATACCTTTTCTTCTGGGCTTGTGGGTTCGAGTTTGTCTGCACCAGTGTCACCCATGACAGGTAAATCCCGCCAGCGAGATAATATCTCATAGTTTACTCATGCTCATTGACCGAGTACGCCACGGATGGAACTCGACCGTCTACGAGGTCAGCAAACACTGGAGATCGGTCAAGCATGTTAATATCGTTGCGGCTTCCTGGCATTCCAAAGAATAGATACCACAACAAGCCCTCGTAGACAGCAACAACCTCAAGTGCGGCAAAACCACAGCGAAAAAAAGATACTCTCACAAGTTGATTGGGAAGATCTTTGGCGCTCCGATTTATACCAGGTCGCTTGTTGGCCTTCTGCTTTACAGGCGTGTTGGCCGAGCAGACGTGAAGGGCAGGAAGAAACAAGAAGATCCTAACTCTCATTTCTCATTTAACCAGCGCAAACAACAACCATTTCTCCCCTCAAGACTCGCCTTCGACTTCTTCCTCCTCTCCGAGCACTCGCCGCAGCATATCCGTACGATCCACTTCTCTCTACACTTGCTTCCTTGCTCCGCACTATACCAGACCAGCGCTCATCTCGCTCGGTTCGTCGGCTGCTTCACAGTCTGTACTTGCTTAAGTACGTCGACTCCTTACAAACACAATCTCGACACACAGTCGCACGTGAAGATGTAGGTGCAAGTCTTGGCATCCTCACAGTTGCCAGCTCCAGTCTGCCCAAGTACTTCGTGGCACTCAAGTATTGGTACGTCTGGAAGTCTCGCAACGGATTTCAACTCTGGCTCGACAACCTCAACGAATCCGAGCGAATCGAAGCCCTCTGCGCATTTTCCACCAACGCGTTCCAGTTCAATCCCAGCCTTGGCAAACCTGTCCGTTAGACAGCGATCAACAACGCGCTTGTCGAGATACGCCACTTCTTCGCGGCGCACGAGATCAGGTCCCGATGTACGACCCACAAGTTCGCATGACCCTCAGGGACATCAACCATGTGGCCACAAAGTACCGGTCTCCATCGACATGCTTGAATCCTGCTGGGCGTCGCTCGCAATCGAGAAGTCTTCTATCCAAGCTCTCCAGGAGGGTTATGTGCCTCTCTTCCTTCTTCGCGAAACGACGATCGGAGAATCGCGGCGACAGCGGCAACAAGTTCAACTAATTTACTCAGACTGCAGAAGATTTAACGGTGCTTGGTGCGGATAGCAAACCAATAATGCTCCCTAAAGCCACGAATGCAGTCCAGATCGTGGTTTGCGGGACAAAAATGAACCAACTTGGGAAACCTGCTGCGAGGCTGCTCTCACGCTCGGGACGGACGATGCTCTGCCTAGTTCTTGGCGCTCTGCTCCTTCTACGTGCCCACGGCGACCTGGCGGCGTTGCTCCCAGCTGCCATGTTCATGGACAAGCACGGTCACGAAAAGATCATCACATCGTCTCAAGTGTTGTACGCCATCCAGGCGAGCGCGGTAGCAATCAGCGGCGACCCAGGCCAGTTCAGCTTCGAATCTCTCCGAGTTGGTGGAGCCACGCACATGTTTCACGCAGGCATCGATTTTCTGGTAATTCAGTTCCACATGCGCTGGATTTCGGATGTATAAAAACTCTACATCAACGTGTACAAGAAATCGGCTGTCGCTATCGCGTCGAAATTCGTGAACGGCTCTACGGTCTCGGAGCAACGCCTTTCCTTGCCCATTTAGACGAAGGCGTCCGCTTTGGCTACATGATTAATACACTTGATACTATCCATATTGATGTGGAATTGTCGGATATAGGAAGGCACATCTTCTTGCAGTGGAGTTCCCGCTCCCGCTCAGGAACTAACGACAACGCGACAACAAAACACCCACGTGACGCAGCATGCTCCTCCTCGTGCTCCTCTCCTTGCGCTTCCCGTTGAGCCA
>JAASFV010001145.1:0-10874 GCA_023334015.1 Globisporangium paddicum
TTTGTAGCAGAGATGCAGATAGTTTCCGCGTAGGCGCTATAGTACATGCTAGTAAATTGGTGTTGTGTGAAATAGAGAATATGGGTGACCGAACTTTGCTGCAAGAGTTAGGTCAGCTCCTTCTCAGCCAGGCGTTTGGATATCTGTCCGCGCCGTCATCTTGTTTGCTTTGCTCTCGAGGTGAGAAGTGTCACTATCCTCGGTCTAGTGGTACTGGGTGATTTACTTTAATTGTCTGGGTTGTTGCCTTGTTGAGAAAGCAGAAGTGGATCGCCTACCTACCACGTGCCCTCCTGGATCACTGCTCATCGTCGACTTCCTCGCCAATCGCCACCTTCCCGTCCCCTTTCTTCCTCGCATTAGTCTCGTCTTCGTCGATGAATTGAATGTCAAAATAATTCCGCTCGCGCGGATCCTTGTATTCCATGCCCAGCGCAATGAAGACATCCACCTCGGAGGTGCAGATCACGGTTTCGCTCTTTGACACTTTCTTGCCGCTCACGCGCGTCATGGGCTTGAGCGCACGGTCGGAGAGGATCCAGCCTTTCTTTCTCGCAAACAGTCGCATGCTGCGGTTGAAGTGGTCGCTGCCTGTGAAGTACACCATCGCGAACCCAAAGCAGCCGCGAGGGTACACTTTAATGTCCAGGCGGCGATGCGGGAGGTCCTAGGAAATAATCAGAGATAAATCACCTGATAAATAAATAACTAAACGCAACGTTTGACATAGCGACTTGCTCTCTCACCTTTGACACCCGGCAGACGCCCATGTAGGTGTAGCAGCCACTCATGTGGTGGCTCGATACGTGGGTCAAGTCATCTGAGCATGCATTATTACGCTCTTGGTTAGACGTCTTTAAAGGTAATTGAGGTAACAAACTAACGGAGGCATTACCTGTGATGAATCCTGATGCATGCAGCCGCTCGAGCAACACTGAGTGAAAAACAAGCATATTTGTTAGAACGTATTACGTCTGGTATACCATTTGCAGCAATAAACTTGATAGTACCTGGCAGAATATAGCATTCTTCGTTGTCGGGATCTGTGATCAGCACATTACAGCCGGCTGAACTCAACTTACCTCGCCGATATGATCCACAAGAGAGCGCAATTGCGTTTGGAATCAGGCGATGCACTTCGTCCACAACCGTTTTCTCAATCTGGGTAACTTCAGCTCTGCAATTCAAGCACAACACTACTATAAGATAGATCACAGATATTTCGATGCCTGGGAATGTTAACCGCTGAACTCACCTTGGAATCTTCGTCAAAAAGTCTTCGTAGTGCTTCAGACCAATCTTTTGCTGCGCCGACAGCACCAAATCTCCATTTTTCCGCAAATCATCCAGTGTCTTGAAGCCCATGCTGTGAGCATAATGTAATCACGTCAGTACACAAGTTTCACCCACTTTGCAACATAGCGAACAACTTACTTGTAGAGTTTGGCTGCAGTCGCTGGCCCAACGCCCCAGATGCGAGACATTTGCACCAGATATTGCAGCCTCGGGTTTGTCTTCTTCGCCTCGAGTTTTTTAATCTTCCCAGTGTCCAGCACCTCGACAATTTTGTCCCGCAGTCGCCCTTTTGCCCACGGGAGGTCCTTGAGATCTCGCACACTCGACACGCGTGTGCGCATGGCTTTCAGGCTCGAAACAACTTTCTATCAGTAGAAAGAATATATATGAGCATTGAGTGACAGCAAATGCAAAAGCAGAAACTCAGAAGGGACCCGTTACCTTGTACATGCACTCCCGCCAAATGTCGCGCTCGACATGCAGGTACTCCATCAGTTCTTTAAGCGGACCTGTCAAATGCGCGTTTAAATTCGCCTGCATCACTATCGTATCACCGCACACAGAGAAATGTCAGTACGACACACACACCCGCAACAACACTCACACAAGTACGTACTGGATGATTTCTGGCACCCAGACGCGTCGGCTATCATGGGTTTCCCTCTGAGCCCTTCAGCGAGGGCTTTGAAGCCTGGATTGTTCGCAAAGAAGATCGGCGTGCGCTCCTTCACCAGCTGATCTTTCTGCGCCTGCAGCTCGAGTTCTTCGCGCTGGAGCTTGCCGAGATCCAAGTTCACGGGTGGCGCGCGCTGGATTTCCCAGTCGCTTTTGTTGCAGATGTCTGAGCCTTCTTCATCCACGGGACTCTCGTCTTCTTCGTCGTCAGCAGCAGCTTTTGCTTCTTCTGCTTTCTGCAGTTGCTGTTGGCGATTTTCCGCCTCCACTTGCTGTTTCTTCACATGCGCCCACTCGAATGCGTCGTCTTGTTCGGGAAACTTCTTCTCACGCATGAGGAAAATGAGCCACTCGGGCGTGTACACGCTCACTCTGACTACTACTTCTGAGGGCGGGAATACGTCGCAGTGAAAGTATTCCATCGCTTTCTCCTGCTCTAGCTGCGCACTTGCGATCACAATGTTAACTTGGTCCCACGTGACCTGCATCGCTGCGATCTTGCTGTCAGCACTAGGATGTCGAGTGATGTTGTAACTGCGTCGGTGCTGGTCCGAGTCACTGGGATGGAGCGCGACGTTGAATCCGCCGAGCTTCTCGACCATCTCCTGCCAAATTTCCACGCGCTTGCGACTCACGTCCGGTCCGATCGGCACAACGAGCACCTTGCGTCCTTGTAGAACGCGCACTTCTTCGCTGTTCGCACTCGCCTTCTGCTTGCCACTCTTGCGCTGCATCTTGTGCTTATCCCCAGAATTTGCATCCGCACTCGCGCGCTTGCGCAGGAGCTTACCCACGCGCCCGCCTTCCTGCATCTTGTTCTCGCTTGTCGTGCCTGTGTTACTCTCACTCGAGGCTTGGACAGCAAGCTCCAGTTGGTCTGTGCCGCCGGGTCGCAGGTCGCTCGCAATGTCGCTCTCCGCACTCGTCGTGTCTGATTGGCGACTGCGCTTCTGCTGGCGCTGCCGACGCCTGGTTGCGCTGCTGTTCGTCGCCAGTAGCAGAGCGTCCAGCTGCGTGACGAAACGCACTTTGTCGCTCTCTGCGAGCAGCGCATGTGGCTCTCGTGGCTCTCGTGGCTCTCGTGCCTGTGCTGCATCCATTCATAATGTTGCGGAAGTACTTCTTTGCGCATTCAGAGTGATGGTCACTTGTGATGAAAGTGATGGTTACATTTGTTAGATGTTTGAAAACCGCTACGAACATGGGTTCAAAGTGATCTGTACCCATTTCCATCATGGAGCTGCTAATGACCACCAAGATGAAATGGAAGCAATCATGTTCATATAAACTTGTAAGAAGGTGGCTGGTACTGTACTATATGCACACGCACTAGGCCTGCGCGGCGAGGGTGCTGTACGCGACGTCCGGCGTCTGGTCCCCGCGCTGCGCGTGCACGATCGCAGGCAAGTTAGCTTCTTCGTTGTCAAAGGGCCCAGCGAACGCCTTGGATTTGGCCGTGCACGCCGCAACACACAGGAACACCGCCAGAGTGAACAAGTACACGGCGCCGCAGATGCAGCCAATCATCAGGATGTGACTGTCAGTCGAGACGCCAAAGTCCGTGTAGCGAGTGTGGTACGCGGCGAAGAGTACACCAAAGCAGCTCTCGAGGATGCGCCAGGCGTGTACTGCCCACAGCTTCTTGCTCATGAGTGTCTTGCGCGCCGAGCCGTGACGCGACGTGAGCTGCGATGCGTCGACCACGAAGAGCGTGAAGAACGGGAAGAAGAGGATCGCGCGCGTGAACTGGACACTGAACTTGGAGCTCGTGTGCGCGATCTTGAGGATGGCGCACCAGAGCACCGAGCTGAGCGTGATGATGCCCGCGTACTGCGCGACCCAGAGCTCCGTGGTCATCGCGACCAGCAAGATCGCGCCCGCGCGCAGCACAAACTGTCCAAAGATGAACAGGAAGCTCGCGTAGCGCAGCGCGCCAGTGTCCTTCTTGCACACATAGCTCGCCACTCCGTGCAGCAGCGTGATGCATGTGGACGACACGGCCCAGAGGTCCAGCAACTTCCACTTGCGGTAGTGGATCGTCGCGTTCGCCTGGATGACGAAGATCGGGATGTCACGCACGATCGCCTGCACAAAGGTCGCGAATCGGAGCCCATCGGTTAGCTTTTGCACAGAGAGTTTGTTCTCACGGGCCGTGTTTGCGGCGTTCCGAGCCGCGGTCGTTGTCGCGTTGGCGTTGTTGCGAACCGCCGCCTGCTGCGGCATCGCGAGTTGCGCCGGCTGATTCGTTGCCGCGCTTGACGCTCTTTTGGACGCCGCAAACACGAAGATCGTCTCGACGAGCACGCGCAGCTGCAGCAGGCCCAGCACGAACGCGATGAGCATGTTGAGCGATCGGTGGCGCACGTAACGGTTGCGCTGCTTCGTCTCGAGCGCGACGCCCACGATGCCCATGACGATGCCGCTGAAAACCAGGAACGCGATCGAGAGGATGTATTCCTCGATCCACTTGCGTTTGATGTACTCGGAGTTAAGGATCACGTCCGTGACAACGGTCGAGACCTCGTAGGCCGCGCCCAGAATCTCCAAGAAGCCGGGCATGTCTGCTGGCGTTGCTGCTGGGCTGTAGGGAGTGAGAGTTCGTCTGCTTGCGCCACGCACAAGTACTTATGGCGCAATGGGCGGCGGCTCTTGAGCAGCACGAGAGCGTCTCCTCAGCTACTGGTACGAGAGCTTGTGAAGTGAGGTGCCAGCCAGCCATAGAGGGTCATGCTGGACACTTCACAGTTGATGGAAGAAACAAAGTGAGCAGCTATTTTTAGCGTTGATTTCTATGGATCAGTATCAATAATAAACCTTTCATATCCTATAACGTTGAAGTCGACTAATGTACCGTTCATGAGAAGGAAAATAACCTCTATCAATGTATTAACTCTGTATTGTTGATGAGTTTGTTATTGACAAAATGACTGGAACAAAATACCGCACTTGATGGATTTTTGGGTTGACGAAATGCGTCACTTCCGCATTTTGTCCACACAAGCAAGCACATCACGATGAGCTCCGCTGCGACGGACGCGACCACCGCCACTGCGGACGTGCTGTCGTTCGTCGGCTGCTGCCGCATGCTCGAGGCCGTGGAGAAGACCCCGAAGAGCGACGCGAAGCTGCGCCTCGTTTTCAGCGACGCGCTGCGCCAGGAGCTCGGCGGCGGCGACATGTACCCGCTGCTGCGCCTGCTGCTGCCACAGCTCGACCGCGAGCGTACGTACAACCTCAAGGAGAAGAAGATCGCCAAGATCTACATCGATGTGCTCGGCATGGCGTCCGAGAGCAGAGACGCGCAGAAGCTCGAGCACTTTAACGACCCGACGGTCGTGCAGACCAAGGCCGTGGGCGACTTTGCCGCCGTGCTCTACGACATCCTCATCTACCGCAGTCTGGTCGGCAACAAGAAGCACCAGCACACGGTCGGCGTCGTGAACGAACTACTGGATCAGCTTGTCAAGGTAGAGGATAATGCCGCGCGCAAACGAGTGTTCATGCGCCTCGCGACCGAGTTCTCCGCGAACGAGCAGAAGTGGATCGTTCGCATCTTGCTCAAGGACCTCAAGATCGGCCTGCGCCACGAGCGCGTGCTCAACTTCATCCACCCGGACGCAATGGAGATGTACAACCACACGAACGACCTACACAAGGTGTGCGTGGATCTGCGCAACTCGTCGGTCCGGTACGTGCCCAAGATCGAGCCGTTCCAAGTGTTCTCGCCCATGCTCGCCAAGCGCGTCGACTTTGGCGCGTGCACGACCGCAATCAAGTCCAACGTGTTTGTCATGGAACCCAAGCTGGATGGAGAGCGCATCATGTGCCACGTGCAGGGCAAGGAGGTGCAGTTCATCTCGCGCAACGGGATCAACTACTCGGACAACTACGGTCCGAGTATCGGGCCATACGTGCTCTCGCAGGTGATGCCTGGTGTGAACGTGATCTTTGACGGCGAGATGATGGTGTGGGACAACCTAGAGTATCGCATGCGCGAGTTCGGAATTCTCAAGAACGTCGCGAATGCGATGCGGTCTGGCGATAACACGAACAAATGGCTCTGCTACGTGGTGTGGGACGTCGTGTACCTGGGCGGCGAGAAGGCTGAGCAGTTTATTCGCGAAGTCTACAAAGGTCCTGGTGAGGTGAGTGCTGTGATGGGGCTGCCACAGTATGCGCGCCGTCAGCTGCTTCTCAAGGTACTCAAGCCGCTCGACCACCGCATCGTCATCATTGAGCAGACGCTCGTGAACTCCAAGTCACCCAAGGAACGTCACGACATGGTGATGGCAGAGGTCGACAAGCAAGTATCAAATGGCGGGGAGGGTGTGATCCTGAAAGACATCAACTCGCACTACATGTGCGGCGAGAGTAGTCGGAAAACCAAGAAATGGATCAAACTCAAGCCAGATTACGCCGGCATGACCACGAATTTGGACGCGATCATTATCGGCGGCTTTTACGGCACTGGACGACGCAGAAGTGGTGATGTGTCCGTGTTTCTGCTCGGTGTCCTCTCTCGTGCCCTCGATGACGCAGCAGCGGAGGAAGCCATGAAGCCTGACGCTCCGTGCCCAGTGGTGTATACGTTTGCAAGGGTTGGCACGGGCTACAACCATGACGAGTTAGCAGATCTTCGTCGCGAACTGGAGCCACACTGGAAGCCGTGGAATAGTAACAACATCCCCACGCACCTGAATGGCTGGAAGCCGCATAGGAGTGACTTGAAACCAGACTTGTGGATCGATCCACGTCACTCGAAGGTTCTGGAAGTCTACGGCTTTGAGCTGACGTCCACAGCGCTCTACCAGACTGGAATCACAATCCGTTTCCCGCGCTGCAAAGCGATTCGCAATGATAAACCATGGTACCAGTGTGCGACCGTTCAGGATCTCAACATTGCTCGAGGAAACCTGTTCAAAAAACGCGCAGCAGATGTCGCGCTGGGCCAGAAGAAAGCGATCAAGCGGGTCACGAAGCGCCCAACCACGATGTACAGACTGAATGGTGGTATCGTCGCTGATTTCTCCCAGGCAAAGCTGGATGGCGTCGAGCTGAAGCGCAACGTGTTCGAAGGTAAGGAGTTCTGCGTCTTACCAGGCAAGTACGAGAAGCCCAAGCAATTCGAGTTTCCGAAGGAGATCATGGGTGAGAATGAGCGCCAGGTATCGAAGCAAATCATCGAGAAGCTGTTGCACTCGTACGGAGCAACGAGCGTGCAGAATCCGATCGCTGAGACTACCAACTACGTGATCGCTGCTTCCGACGCAGGCTTCAAAGTCGCCAATTTGGTGAAGCAGGGGCGCTTCAACATTGTATATCTACACTGGGTCACTGGCTGCATCTCGTCTTCCCGATTGCTGCCGCTGAAGGCGAGAGACTTTGTCTTTGCGACCGATTCGATGCGCGCGCTCTTGGCGAAGGAGTACGACCATTTCGGCGACCATTTCACAGAGCACGTGAAGCCAGACGACCTGCGCCTGATCTTCAAAGAGGTCATGCGACTGAAGAGCTCAGTTGGTGTGAAGTCCATCAGCAATGACGATTCAACAGAAAGCTGGCAAAATCGAATGAAAGCGTTGACGGCAGAGGAAGAAGAAGTGATGGACTGCGAATTCACGTTCCTGTCACACTGCGTCGTGTACTTCGACCAGTTCACTGTAGTTCACGCCGCGAAAAAGTACGTCCCCCACGGTCACGAAGAAGAGTTCAGTGGCCAGCTTGTCGAAGTGGACCCTTTTGGCGAGATGAAGCTCTTGGCGCAGCAGGTTCGGCTGTTTGGTGGTACGGTTGTGAGCGAAATCGACGTATCGGTAACCCACATAGTCGTGCATTCACGCTCCGACCGAGATCGCATCGAGAAACTGCAGCCAGTCGTTCGCGTGCTGCGCCGGCTGAACTGCAAGGAGCCGACCACCGTCCAGAAAGAATGGGTGAAGCAGTGCGTCAAGCAGCGCACGCAGCTTCCAGTCGACGAGTTCTTCATTCCTGTCTGAGATGATCATGTCAAGATGGCTTAGCACAGGGTTGGTACGTTGGTTTGCAGCAGCATAATTTATTTACCTCTGACTGTGGTTCGCGCCCTCTTTCTTAGTACCTTGCCGCGTGCGCATGTATGTTTTTCCTATCCTACCTACTCTTCTACTAACTACTTGCCTACCAAGAGATTTCTCTCGCCTACCTACTGGAAATGATCCGCGTTCGCGCACCAGTCAAAGTCGTCAAAGTATTGGTTCTGGCACTGGCGCTGGTCCGGGTGGCAGTGCGGCTCGTACTCCTCGTACATCAGGTGGCCGTCCACTTGCTGCGACGTGAACTGGTCTTCAAAGTTCGACGTGTCCAGCGGACCAGATATCGTGGGTACCAAGGGCGGCACCACTTGCTTCGTCGAGAGCTGGTACCAGTCGATCGACGCGAAGAACGGGTGCGCGAACACGTCCTCCATGCCGTTTGGGGATCGGTTGCCGAGACGCTGGGACGCGTCTTTATGCAGAAGACCGGCGAGCAAGTCACACACTTCGGGGGACAAGTGCGCTGGGAAGCTTGGTTCGGAGCGCTCGATTTTGCGGAACAGCAGGCTGCGGTCCTTTGGGCAGTAGAACGGTGGGAACCCCGTGAGGAGCTCATACACGACGCAGCCAAAACTCCAGAGATCCGCCGCCATGCCGTATCCCGTACCACGGACGACCTCGGGGGCAATGTAGTCCGCCGAGCCGCAGAAGGTCGTGCAGTTCTGCTCCGACTTCTTCATCTGCTCCCGTGCAAAGCCGAAGTCTGCGAGCCGAATGAAGCCGTCCTTGTCCAGCAGGATGTTCTCCGGTTTCAGGTCGCGGTACAGAATCCCATGTTGGTGCAGGTAATTGAGCGCCAGCGCGATCGATGCCGCGTAGAAGACCACGTGAGACTCGGGCAGGCGGTTCTTGGTGAACTTCTCCAGCAAGAAGTACATGTCGCCACCGGGGCAGTACTCCATGACAAAGTTCAGCGACTCGTCGGTCTCAAAGCTGCAAAAGAGCTTGGTCACGAACGGATGGTCGAGCGCGCATAGCACCTGCTTCTCGGTCAAGAGTCGCTGCGAGTCGCGGTCAAAGTGGTTCTGCTGCGACAGCTTGAGCTTGTCCACGACCTTGATCGCGAAGAGCTTCTCATCGAGGCAGTCGCGCAGTCGGCTGAGCACCACCGTGCCGTACGAGCCCGAGCCGATGACGCGCACAATGTCGAACACGTACCGCGTCAGGTTGTCTGAACTGGTGCTGCTGTTATTAAGATCGTCGGTGTCGTGCTTCTCGGCTTCCACATCAGCGCACAAGGTCGACGACGAAGAGGACGCGGACACCGTTGGCTTGCTGTTGTTGCTGTAGCAGATGTCCCAGTCGTTCTTGCCTGTGCAGATCGGTTCCTCCTTCTTCGCATCAGCGTTGCTTTCGAGCGACACCTTGGCGAACGAGCTCGCGAGCATCTGGTTAAACATCCACGTCTTGACGCTGCCCCAACGTTGGCGCGAGGGACTGCTCTCCACGTCGCTGCCGTTGTTGCTGGCTGTGCTGCTCCTCCTGCTCACCGTGCTGCTGGCAATACTCGTAATGCTCGTAACGCTCGCGCGGTAGAGCTCGTCGATCTCGCTGAGCGCGGCCCACGTCTCATCGATCGGCGCCATCCTGGCTGGCTCTGCTCTGTAGCCGCGGCTCTAGCGCGTCGATGGGCACAGGTGTATTGCTGCTGCGTCAGCGCTGCCACTGTCTCCTTCTTCTTCTCCGACGCGCTCGGTGTCCATACAACGCAAGAGGCTGTAGCACGACTTGCTTTCCCTTGGACGGACGGACGTGTGAAGATGAGTATCTCGCTCTCTCGTGCGCCTTGCGGTTCCGCTTGTGTGAGTCGTTGGCAGCCGCACGCAGAGAGACAGCAAATGGAGGGAGCGAGTGCGCTGACCTTCTCTCTCACACACACACACAGGAGAGCGGAAGAAGAGAAGGAGGGACCTGCTCACTGCCGCGACTGAGCGACGACGTGTGGAAAATGCTGTGCTGTCAACGTGACTTTCGTGGTCAAAACGCAAGGCGCAATGTAGTTTACCGCGAGTGTGAGCACAGAGACATGGCGATGTGGCGAATTTATATTTCGTACTTTGTCGGATATGTAGGATTTAGTAGGGAATCTCCCTGAGACAACAAAAAGGAAAACCGATTTTTGTAAATTACGTGAATTGTGTTTGGCACATCGAAAAAAATAAAGCGTTTCTATTGGCTTAGAATTTGAATTTCAAGTCTTGACTAAAACAAATTTAAGTCGAGATATATTCATTTCGAGAATATACTTTTTGATCGAAACTTGATTTCATATATGATAAGCCTGGCATCACTGACTAGCGTGATGCAATCAACGTCATCGCTATGTTTCAAGCACAACTGAAGAGTCACCATTTTTTTTTTTCTTCTGTAAACAGATGCAGCAAATATGCAAATATAGAGACCTTTTGCATATCTCAAGTTCAACACGAACTCCATTTCCGGTAACGAGATGCAATTAGTGAGGCACATGCATAGCTTGTGAAAATAGATTTCAAGTCGCTCCCAGAGCCTGTTCGTTCTCGGGAGCATTTGGCCACAAGAAGTATCTCGTGGTGCAGGTGCTGGTTGGTGAAGCAGCATTCCGAGTGCATTCCGAGTGCATTCTCCTGCGCCACGAAAATAGTTCTTGTTGCCAATTGCTCGTGAAGTTTCTGAAGCGAAACGCTCTCTTGGTATGTTTTAGATCCAAAGATCCAAACGCCTGGCTGAGAAGGAGCTGACCTAACTCTTGCAGCAAAGTTCGGTCACCCATATTCTCTATTTCACACAACACCAATTTACTAGCATGTACTATAGCGCCTACGCGGAAACTATCTGCATCTCTGCTACAAA